>CAWUFW010020005.1:0-165514 GCA_963921515.1 Calotriton arnoldi
TGTGAGAAGTTGGCCTGGCATATGCTGTCCACTAATTATAGTGGGCACCTTGCACCAGTCCAAATCGACTCTTATGGTAGGTAGGTTAAAGACAACCTTATTGAAAGCTATCCTAGTGGTAGCTGTGGAGAGCAGCCTTCAGGCTAAGTCTTGAAGGAATGTAAAGCAGCTTGTTTTACCAGTCTATAATCTCTTGAGTGACCAAATGAAAGAGCACCACAGCAGGTATATATTCAAAATATATGTATTTATTACTAAACACACCCCTCTAGTCTCTTTATGAGGCTAGAGTTCGAAGTACATAGGTTATAAGATCTTAAATCACAGTAATAGCACAAATACACGTTTGGGCCCTAGGGGCGTACCAAACCATATACCAATAAAGTGGTATGCGAACCACGACTGAACTAGACACTAGGCCTAGAGCCTCTAGAAGTGCTTGGACCACAAGGAACCACCCAAGGTAGTGACACAGGGGACCCACGGGAGACGCGTGCAGTGTAAATACACAACCGCGATACGCCGTTAACTTCTATGGAGAAAGTCGGGATCGGGAAAATAGAGGAAAGGGACACTTAAAAGAGGACTAGGACAAAACCCTTTGAGATCTAGGACTTTGAAGAGTCTCTACCCACGGGAGCACCGGAGTACTCGTGTTACCTCACCCAGGGAAGCCGGGTGCATAGGTGCCTTTCGGGGTCGGGTTTCGTCGTCGGTTCTTATGGCGATCTGCTGCAAAGTGCTGCTGGCGACCAGGAGAAAAGTGTCCGGGTGGATCCAAGAGTGGATCGGAGTTCTGAAGAACCTGAAAGCAGAGGGGACAGAGTCTGGGTCACTAGCCAGTGACCAGGGAGGCGATGGACAGATGCCCACCGATGTCGAGTGCTTCAGGTGCGTTGACGGTCGTCTCGTTTCTGCAGCCACGAGGTCCAGGAGGCGTTGTCGGCGACCAGGAGCAGGATTCGGGCTGGTACACGATGTCTGTCGAGTGCTGCGGTGTCGACGACCAGATTGGACCCAACAAGCCTTGGCAACGGCAAGTCTCGATGTAGCTGAAGATCGTCGATGGTGCAGACCAGCAAGGTCTGGGGAACTCACCCAGCAAGGGTAAGTGAGGGCAGGCCTGGAGCAACCAGACTGCCAAGTAAAGAAAAGATTGGCCTTCGGTAGGGGCTACTAGCCAACGGGCTAGCGACTGCGAAGGAGCCTCGTGACGCCGCACGTGGAGCTGGCTTACAGGACACTCGTGGAGTGGGGGCCAGTGATCTTCAGTGCAGATGGTGCTGGAGGCTAGGGCTACTCGGAGCCCAAAGCACGACTTCTTGGGAGACCCAGAAGATGGTGCACTTGCAAGTGTGCTCGGTGTCCAGGGGTCACGGTCTCACGTTACCCACGATAGCCACGGGCCTCAGCTTTGCTGGGGACTCAGGGTAGCCTCCGGGAAGTCTGAGAATCCACCTCTGGTGATGCGATGACTTCGGCGTCCGACGGGAGCTTCAGTGATGCGAACCGGACAGATGCTTCTTTGGTGCCTGCCAAGCAGGGGAGTCACTCCTTGACCCCAAGGGAGATTCTTCAGTCCTCTAATCGTGAGTAGAGCGTCGAAGGTCCAGGATTCTGTGTCAGAGTTTCGTCCAGGTATAATCTAAAGTCCTAAGGACTGGGTTCCTACCTTTATTCCAAAAATAGGGGATGGACTACTCTGTGGCCCCACCTATGGGTGGGTCAGGGCAGAGGGGTGGCTACACCTCTTTCCCTTTGTCCAGTTCGCGCCAAAGCAGGGGCTGCAAGCCCCTGATCCGGTTTGAACTGGGGAATGCACAGGGACACCAAATGTGCCCCCAGTGCAGGACTTCAAAGCACCCGAAAGTGCTCCCGCCCAGCCCCAGTACACATTGTCCTGTCTGGGGAGGTGGTCACACCTCCCTGGGACAGGAAACCTATTGTCCAGGCCTCCCCTGCCGGAGTTTCGTCCAGCAGCAGGAGGCCAGACTCGTGTCTGTGGCAGCAGCATCCATTTTGTGATGCCAGGGCTCTGGAAAGAAGTTACCGGACTCGTCAGAGTTAACATGCCTTTCCCTCTAGAAGGGTGGAATGCTACCCCCGCCGCCAGAATTGGCGGGGGGTAGTATTCCAAGATGTTTGACACCAAACACGACATGTTTCGGTGCAGCCATTCCATAGTTAGCATTTTACCGCGAGGATATAATGCGTTTAAGAGTATATGGTCAGGCTGCACTACAAACAGCATCAGAGATGGTCTCCGAACGCTGCAGAGGGGCCCTGCTCATGCAGGGGCACCCTCTCACATAGGAACCATGCACTCTGCCTTCAGGATTGATAAGGCCTGCCTTAGGAGTGACTTATAGGTTTATATGTGTGTATGCATTTAGTGATATAGGTAACCTATACCACAGCAAGGGGTGCATGCACCACCTTACCCAGGCTGCAGTAGCAGACCTGTGGTGTCAGTTTGGATGGCCTACCAGGGGTGGCATAATATATGCTGCAGCCCCTGGCAGGCCTCTGAGGTACCTATGCCCTTGGTACATAGTATACCATATACTAGGGACTTACAAGGGCACTCCAGATCCCAATCAGAGATGTGCCTAAGGCACATGTAGACCCTTTTAAAGAGGAAACAGCTAGGCTGGGGTTCTGAATAGCAGGGCCCCAGCCAGACTAATGTCGAAAACCAGTGAAGTATCAGCAAAAAGTGGGGGTACCCCTGTGAAGCAGATCCTACTCTCCTACACAACCCCCCCAAACGTAGGGACATTAAACTAACCTTGCCCAGTTAAGTCTTCATGTTCTAAGTGGAAATACCTAGAGAGTCCATCTGCATTCGCATGGTTACTCCCAGGCCTATGTTCCACTGTAAAGTCCATCCCCTGTAGGGAAATGGACCACCTAAGCAGTTTGGGGTTTTCACCCTTCATTTGTTTTAGACATAAGAGGGGCTTATGGTCTGTCTGAACCAGGAAGTGTGTACCAAACAAGTATGGCCTCAACTTCTTCAGAGCCCAGACCACAGCAAAGGCCTCCCTCTCTATGGCTGACCAACGTTTCTCTCTAGGGGTCAGCCTTCTGCTAATAAAAGCTACTGGCTGATCCTGACCTTCTTCATTCAATTGTGACAGTACAGCCCCTACCCCCAATTCAGATGCATCAGTTTGAACAATGAACTTCTTGGAGTAATCAGGACTCTGCAGAATTGGAGCAGTGCACATGGCCTGCTTGAGGTCATCAAATGCCTTTTGACAGCTAACTGTCCACTGAACCTTTTTGGGCATTTTCTTAGAAGTTAAGTCATTCAAGGGTGTCACTATTGATCCATACCCCTTGACAAATCTCCTATAGTACCCAGTCAGGCCTAAGAAGGCTCTCACCTGAGTCTGGGTAGTGGGAGCAGTCCAGTCCATGATGGTCTGGATCTTGCTCTGCAAAGGTTGAACCTGGCCTCCACCCACAAGGTGGCCCAGGTACACAACCTGACTCTGCCCTATCTGGCACTTAGTGGCCTTGATAGTCAGGCCTGCCTTTTGCAGGGCCTGTAAAACATTCCTGAGGTGGACCAGGTGATCCTCCCAGGTGGAGCTAAAGACAGCAATATCATCTAGATAAGCTGCACTATAGGCCTCCAGTCCTGTGAGAACTGTGTTCACCAACCTCTGGAAAGTGGCAGGTGCATTTTTCAGACCAAAGGGCATCACCACAAATTGATAATGCCCACTAGGGGTTGAAAATGCTGTTTTGGGCTTTGCAGCCTCAGCTAGTCTGATCTGCCAGTAGCCAGCTGTTAGGTCAAATGTGCTGAGATATTTGGCAGAGGCCAAAGTATCTATGAGCTCATCTGCCCTGGGTATTGGATGGGCATCAGTCCTAGTGACTGCATTGAGGCCCCTGTAGTCTACACAAAACCTCATCTCTCTTTTCCCACCACTGGTGTGAGGTTTAGGTACTAGGACTACTGGACTAGCCCAAGGGCTATCTGAGGGCTCAATCACTCCCAATTCCAACATCTTCTGGACTTCAGTCCTGATACAGTCCCTGACATGGTCAGGTTGCCTATAAATCTTGTTTTTAATAGGCAGACTGTCCCCAGTGTCCACTTCATGAGTGCACCAGGTGGTCTGACTGGGTGTCAGAGAAAACATATGTCTAAACTGATTGAGGACTTGCCTGCAATCAGTTTGTTGCTGGGTAGTGAGGCTGCCTGCCAAGGCTACACCATCAACTGACCCATCGTCAGGGTTCTGTGAGAGCAGGTCAGGGAGTGGGTCACTCTCTTCCTCCTGCCCTTCATCAGTAGCCATGAGCAAGCCCATGTCTGCCCTGTCCACATATGGCTTAAGTCTGTTGACATGGAGAACCCTGTGGGGACTCCTGGGTGTTCCCAGGTCTACTAAGTAAGTGACCTCACCCTTCTGCTCAACAATAGTGTGGGGTCCACTCCATTTGTCTTGGAGAGCTGCTGGGGCCACTGGCTCCAACACCCACACCTTCTGTCCTGGCTGGTAAACAGTTAGGACAGCCTTTTGGTCATGCCAGGCCTTTTGAAGTTCCTGGCTAGCCTCAAGGTTTTTGGTTGCCTTTTTCATGTACTCAGCCATCCTGGAGCGGAGACCAAGTACATAGTCCACTATATCTTGCTTTGGGGGCTTGAGAGGTAACTCCCATCCTTCCTTCACCAAGCACAGTGGACCCCTCACAGGGTGGCCAAACAGAAGTTCAAAAGGGCTGTAACCAACCCCCTTCTGAGGCACCTCCCTATATGCGAATAAAAGGCAGGGCAAGAGTATGTCCCATCTACGCCTAAGCTTTTCTGGGAGCCCTTTAATCATGCCCTTCAAGGTTTTGTTGAATCTCTCAACTAAACCATTGCATTGTGGGTGATAGGGTGTGGTGAACTTATAAGTAACTCCACACTCCTTCCACATTGCCTTTAAGTACCCAGACATGAAGTTTGCACCCCTGTCTGATACCACCTCCTTAGGAAAGCCCACTCTTGAGAAAATTCCCAGGAGGGCCCTTGCCACCACAGGTGCTGTAGTGGTCCTAAGGGGTATAGCCTCTGGATACCTGGTGGCATGATCCACTACCACCAGTATAAATCTGTGCCCAGATGCTGTTTGGGGATCCATGGGACCAACAATGTCAATCCCTACCCTTTCAAAGGGCACCCCCACCACAGGTAGTGGTATCAGGGGGCCTTTGTAGTGCCACCTGCTTTGCCACTGGCTTGGCAGGTTACACAGGAGCGACAAAACTCCTTACTGTCTTCAGACATGTGGGGCCAGTGAAAGTGAGGGACAATTCTGTCCCAAGTCTTGTTCTGGCCCAGGTGTCCTGCTAAGGGAATATCATGGGCTAGGGTCAATAGGAAGCCCCTGAACTTCAAAGGTATTACCAACCTCCTGGTAGCACCAGGCTTGGGGTCTCTACTCTCTGAGTACAGGAGTCCATCATCCCAATACACTGTATGGGGACCACTAGCTTTCCCAGCAGCCTCAGCAGCAGCTTGCTGTCTGAGGGGTTCAAGGGAGGGGCAGCTCTGCTGCTCCTGGCTCAGATCTGCCCTAGAAGGTCCCCCTGTCCCCAAGAACTCAACCTGGTCAGGCTCAAGTTCCTCTGGGACAGTTCCTTCTTCAGGGCTGAGATCATCCCCCTCAAGGGACTGATCTTCCTCCTGAGCCAAGGGGAAGGCACTGCCTTAACCCTACTACTCCTCCTCTTGGAAGGCACTTGGTCCATTCTTTCAGAATCCAAGGCCTGTTCAGTTTTAGACAGTTTAGCTTGTGACCTGGTCACAGCAAACACATCTGCAGGGATCCCCAGCATTTCTGCATGGGTCCTGAGCTCCACTTCTGCCCAAGCAGAAGTCTCTAAGTCATTGCCAAGCAAGCATTCGACTGGTAGGTTTGCACTCACCACAACCTTCTTAAGGCCAGTTACCCCTCCCCAGGAGAAGTTAACAACTGCCAGAGTATGGTCTGTTCTGACATTGCTAGCATTGGTCACTTGGTACATTTCACCAAGTATAACTTGCCCAGGTAGCACAAGGTCTTGTGTCACCATTGTGACACTTGCCCCTGTGTCCCTAAATGCCAAAGCCTCTCGTCCATTGATTAAAGGCTGTTGTCTGTACTTGCCCAGATTACTGGGACTCACAGTGGAGGTCACATCCATGCCTCCATCACAGACTAACACAGCCTGAGTCAGCTCCCTGACTAAGTCAGAGCCCAACTCAGTTCCCAGGGTGAACCCTACTAAACCCTTGGCTGGAGCACTTCCACCAACTGTACTAGGGGGAACAGGTGCCTTAGGGGCATTGGTGGAGGCTGGACTGGAGTCTTTGGACTTGGTGCAATCACTGGTCCAGTGGGTCTTTTGCTTACAGACCTTGCACCATGGTTTTCTTTGGCCTTTACCCTTGGTAGACTGGGAATCCCCACCAGAAGAAGATTTTTGGGGGCCTGATGAAGACTTTTGATCTTTACCCTTCTCCCCACCCTTGTCAGAGTTCTTAGCATCTTGCTTCTTGGTTTCCCCACCTTGGTTCTGTACCTTCTGCTTCACCCTGGTTCTGACCCATTTGTCTGCCTTCTTTCCCAATTCTTGGGGAGAGGTCAGATCAGAGTCAACCAGGTACTGATGCAACAGCTGGTTTTGACAGTTATTAAGAATCTGCTCCCTCATTATCAGATTATACAATCCTGAGAAGTCACACACCTTACTGCCCATCAACCAGCCTTCCAGAGCCTTGGCAGAACAATCCACATAGTCTACCCAGTCTTGAGTCTGTGCTTTTTGGGTGTCTCTGAACTTCAACCTGTACTGTTCAGTGGTTAGGCCAAACCCATCAATAAGAGCACTCTTCAAGACCTTGTAATTGTCAGCATCCTCCTCTCTAACAGTGAGGAGCTTGTCTCTACCTTTGTCAGCAAAGGAGAGCCACAAGATTGCTGCCCACTGCTCCTGAGGGACCTTCTGTACTTTACAGGCCCTCTCTAAAGCAGTTATCCATTTGTGGATATCATCCCCACTCTGGTAGGGAGGGACAATCTTGCTCAGGTTCCTATGGTCATAGGACCTTTCCCTATCTCTAGGGATATGGCTGCCACCATGGGACTCTAGTCCCAACTTTCTTCTCTCTTTAAGGAGATCTAGGGATTCTCTATCTAAAGCCAATTGCTTCTTCCTGATCTCCAGTTGAGTTTCCTCATACTGGACCAGTCTCTTTCTTCTCTCATGAGAGGATTCCCTCCTGTGAGAAGAAACAGAGCTCCCTATTGAGGTGCCAGAGTGGTTAGACTCCTGAGAAGGAGACCTAGACTTTCTGAGCACACTCATAATCCTTCCTGGGGGACAAAGGTGTGGTTCTCCAGATCCTCATCTTCATCTTCCCCAGAAGGGATTGGGTTTTCCAGGTCAGGGTCATTGTCACCCTCCTGGTCAGTTTCAGAGGGGGCTGGGGGTAGTAGTACCCCTGGCCCCTTCCTCATCTGCTGGCCCACCCTCTGCTCCTACCCCTTCAGTCTCTGAGGACTTACTAAGATCATAAGCCACCAACATCTCCTGGAGGTGTTGGGTGGTGGGACTTTGGCCTGTCCTTAATTTCCTCACGTTACACAAAGCTCTCAGTTCCAAGAATGGGAGTGTGTCATACTTGGAGGGGAAGCTCAATGGCTTCCTGCAGGGCATCTCTGGATCCTGCTTTTAAAGACATTACTAGTGTGGTGTGGTGTATGCACTACCTACTCTAGTGTGGCCTACTAAACTCTCTTGAGTTGTAGAAAGGGTTGTGCTATCCCTTAACACACAACTCTAAGTTCAGTAGAACTTACTGATATTCTAAGCTTAAATTATATGTACCTTAGGTACCTTTAGTGGTTTTCAGTTGATCAATTCAATTGAGATTATCTGGTAAAACAATAGCAAGCTGGAATCCCACACGCTGCACACCAATGTGAGAAGTTGGCCTGGCATATGCTGTCCACTAATTATAGTGGGCACCTTGCACCAGTCCAAATCGACTCTTATGGTAGGTAGGTTAAAGACAACCTTATTGAAAGCTATCCTAGTGGTAGCTGTGGAGAGCAGCCTTCAGGCTAAGTCTTGAAGGAATGTAAAGCAGCTTGTTTTACCAGTCTATAATCTCTTGAGTGACCAAATGAAAGAGCACCACACCAGGTATATATTCAAAATATATGTATTTATTACTAAACACACCCCTCTAGTCTCTTTATGAGGCTAGAGTTCGAAGTACATAGGTTATAAGATCTTAAATCACAGTAATAGCACAAATACACGTTTGGGCCCTAGGGGCGTACCAAACCATATACCAATAAAGTGGTATGCGAACCACGACTGAACTAGACACTAGGCCTAGAGCCTCTAGAAGTGCTTGGACCACAAGGAACCACCCAAGGTAGTGACACAGGGGACCCACGGGAGACGCGTGCAGTGTAAATACACAACCGCGATACGCCGTTAACTTCTATGGAGAAAGTCGGGATCGGGAAAATAGAGGAAAGGGACACTTAAAAGAGGACTAGGACAAAACCCTTTGAGATCTAGGACTTTGAAGAGTCTCTACCCACGGGAGCACCGGAGTACTCGTGTTACCTCACCCAGGGAAGCCGGGTGCATAGGTGCCTTTCGGGGTCGGGTTTCGTCGTCGGTTCTTATGGCGATCTGCTGCAAAGTGCTGCTGGCGACCAGGAGAAAAGTGTCCGGGTGGATCCAAGAGTGGATCGGAGTTCTGAAGAACCTGAAAGCAGAGGGGACAGAGTCTGGGTCACTAGCCAGTGACCAGGGAGGCGATGGACAGATGCCCACCGATGTCGAGTGCTTCAGGTGCGTTGACGGTCGTCTCGTTTCTGCAGCCACGAGGTCCAGGAGGCGTTGTCGGCGACCAGGAGCAGGATTCGGGCTGGTACACGATGTTTGTCGAGTGCTGCGGTGTCGGCGACCAGATTGGACCCAACAAGCCTTGGCAACGGCAAGTCTCGATGTAGCTGAAGATCGTCGATGGTGCAGACCAGCAAGGTCTGGGGAACTCACCCAGCAAAGGTAAGTGAGGGCAGGCCTGGAGCAACCAGACTGCTAAGTAAAGAAAAGATTGGCCTTCGGTAGGGGCTACTAGCCAACGGGCTAGCGACCGCAAAGGAGCCTCGTGACGCCGCACGTGGAGCTGGCTTACAGGACACTCGTGGAGTGGGGGCCAGTGATCTTCAGTGCAGATGGTGCTGGAGGCTAGGGCTACTCGGAGCCCAAAGCACGACTTCTTGGGAGACCCAGAAGATGGTGCACTTGCAAGTGTGCTCGGTGTCCAGGGGTCACGGTCTCACGTTACCCACGATAGCCACGGGCCTCAGCTTTGCTGGGGACTCAGGGTAGCCTCGGGGAAGTCTGAGAATCCACCTCTGGTGATGCGATGACTTCGGCGTCCGACGGGAGCTTCAGTGATGCGAACCGGACAGATGCTTCTTTGGTGCCTGCCAAGCAGGGAGTCACTCCTTGACCCCAAGGGAGATTCTTCAGTCCTCTAATCGTGAGTAGAGCGTCGAAGGTCCAGGATTCTGTGTCAGAGTTTCGTCCAGGTATAATCTAAAGTCCTAAGGACTGGGTTCCTACCTTTATTCCAAAAATAGGGGATGGACTACTCTGTGGCCCCACCTATGGGTGGGTCAGGGCAGAGGGTGGCTACACCCCTTTCCCTTTGTCCAGTTCGCGCCAAAGCAGGGGCTGCAAGCCCCTGATCCGGTTTGAACTGGGGTATGCACAGGGACACCAAATGTGCCCCCAGTGCAGGACTTCAAAGCACCCGAAAGTGCTCCCGCCCAGCCCCAGTACACATTGTCCTGTCTGGGGAGGTGGTCACACCTCCCTGGGACAGGAAACCTATTGTCCAGGCCTCCCCTGCCGGAGTTTCATCCAGCAGCAGGAGGCCAGACTCGTGTCTGTGGCAGCAGCATCCATTTTGTGATGCCAGGGCTCTGGAAAGAAGTTACCGGACTCGTCAGAGTTAACATGCCTTTCCCTCTAGAAGGGTGGAATGCTACCCCCGCCGCCAGAATTGGCGGGGGGTAGTATTCCAAGATGTTTGACACCAAACACGACATGTTTCGGTGCAGCCATTCCATAGTTAGCATTTTACCGCGAGGATATAATGCGTTTAAGAGTATATGGTCAGGCTGCACTACAAACAGCATCAGAGATGGTCTCCGAACGCTGCAGAGGGGCCCTGCTCATGCAGGGGCACCCTCTCACATAGGAACCATGCACTCTGCCTTCAGGATTGATAAGGCCTGCCTTAGGAGTGACTTATAGGTTTATATGTGTGTATGCATTTAGTGATATAGGTAACCTATACCACAGCAAGGGGTGCATGCACCACCTTACCCAGGCTGCAGTAGCAGACCTGTGGTGTCAGTTTGGATGGCCTACCAGGGGTGGCATAATATATGCTGCAGCCCCTGGCAGGCCTCTGAGGTACCTATGCCCTTGGTACATAGTATACCATATACTAGGGACTTACAAGGGCACTCCAGATCCCAATCAGAGATGTGCCTAAGGCACATGTAGACCCTTTTAAAGAGGAAACAGCTAGGCTGGGGTTCTGAATAGCAGGGCCCCAGCCAGACTAATGTCGAAAACCAGTGAAGTATCAGCAAAAAGTGGGGGTACCCCTGTGAAGCAGATCCTACTCTCCTACAACCTTTCTAGCCAATGATGTGAAACACTTTGTGGTTACTGTCAGTACTATTCAGAAGGACACCGAACATTCCTAGATGAGACCCCCAGCTGGTCTGAGGGACCAAAAGTGGGACGCACACACGAGAAAAACTACAAGAAGTATTAACAAGCATTTGCAATGCAATAGGTCTCGCATTGACGCGAGTTTGAGCTATTGACATTGCAAATAACAATGCCTTTTATTTTTGTTTTATTTTTAAAAACATAAATAAAAGGCATTGTTATTTACAATGCCAATAGCTTACACTCTCGTAACTGCGAGACCTATTGCATTGCAAATGCTTGTTTCTTTTGGAATGGGACAACCATCTTTCATCTCATAGCATCGACCACTAGTATCAACTGCATGAACTAATGTGTTCTGTTGAAAATAGCTTTCTTCATTAAAGAAAGCCTCAGTACTAGAAGTGAGCTTCCATTCACCAGTAAAAGTTTTACAAAAGTTACTTCTATTAACCAGTCTTTTTCTTTTCTCCTTCATAAACAGCATTGTTTTATTTAATGTTTTCATTCTCTTCAATACTAATATAAATCATTTTCGTTTCAATTCAAAAGCAGTATCTACTCCACTTTCAATGTGTTACTTCTTCTTATATGCTGCTGATCTTCTTTTATACTTTTTACAATCTTTTAATAAATTTTGAATTACTCTACTTCGAAACATTCGTACACGTTTCTCTTTAAATTGTTTTTGTCTTTTTGTGACGTGTTGTTTTTCCAAAAATTAATGTTTTTTTTCCATTACAATTCTTCCTTTCCTGGTGCTTTGTTGTAAAAAAATTATTTTTCCTTTCATTACTATTGTCTTTCTTTAATCTCTCTGCAACTGTTTTAAGAAATTGTTTAGTACTCTTACTAGAACAGACTTTAACCTGAGTAACATTTTGGTCTTTTTCTAGTCCACTCTTTTTACTATGGTTTAAATACTTGTGTTTTCTTTGTTGTCTTCTCTTTTCGTGTTTTCCTGCCATCTTCAATTTGTAATCCAAACAAAATAATTTTCTAAAAAAGAAAGAATAGTTTCAATAGTTTCTTACATCAATTAAGTATTTTAAATTAATTACATCTCAATATTCATAATAACTAGTAAGCAATTAATTACAATTACATTGCTATTCTCTTTATAACAAATTAAAAAAAAGGTACTAAAAAAAACTAGAGAAGTTCAGAAAAAAAGCAACAGAGATAAGACGGGTGCAGAAAGATGCAACATAAATGTAGAAAGAAGCAACAGAATTGCAGAAAAAGTCAAGAGAAGTGCAGAAAGAAGCAAGAGAACTCAAGAATACAAAACAGCAATCTTTGAAATATCCCTATTGTAAGTCTCACCATGTTCCTAAAAATATGCATACATGCATCTCTACCTTTTGCTGCTGGCTTCACACATAATGGTTACAGCAAACAAATGATGGATGGAATGCTGACAATGCAAACATTCTCCCCCAGTCAAAAGATCTGGGCTAAATCCATTGTTCTTGTGCCCACTACGCCACCCCAGTTTGGACCCAGCCATATGCAAATCAGTCTTGACCCTGTGCCCCATGGGAACAGTCCAGACCGAACTGCCAGGCCAGGTCCTCCCTGGACCGGAAACAAGCATCCTGGGTCCGGTTTCAGGGTATGTCACCCTTCTTCAGCCAGGCCAGCTTGAATCCAGTGGCACAGTGAGCAAGGGACCCACATCTGGGCATACCCATCCCACTTAGGGCGAAAAGTGTTACAGCAAACAAATGATGGACGGAATGCTGACAATGCGAACATTCTCCCCCAGTCAAAAGATCTGGGCTAAATCCATCGTTCTTGTGCCCACTACGCCACCCCAGTTTGGACCCAGTCATATGCAAATCAGTCTTGACCCTGTGCCCCATGGGAACAGTCCAGACCGAACTGCCAGGCCAGGTCCTCCCTGGACCGGAAACAAGCATCCTGGGACCGGTTTCAGGGTATGTCACCCTTCTTCAGCCAGGCTAGCTTGAATCCAGTGGCACAGTGAGCAAGGGACCCTCGTCTGGGCATACCCATCCCACTTAGGGCGAAACGTGTTACAGCAAACAAATGATGGACGGAATGCTGACAATGCAAACATTCTCCCCCAGTCAAAAGATCTGGGCTAAATCCATCGTTCTTGTGCCCACTACGCCACCCCAGTTTGGACCCAGCCATATGCAAATCAGTCTTGACCCTGTGCCCCATGGGAACAGTCCAGACTTTTCTCCTTCATAAACAGCATTGTTTTATTTAATGTTTTCATTCTCTTCAATACCAATATAAATCATTTTCGTTTCAATTCAAAAGCAGTATCTACTCCCCTTTCAATGTGTTGCTTCTTCTTATATGCTGCTGATCTTCTTTTATACTTTTTACAATCTTTTAATAAATTTTGAATTATTCTACTTCGAAACATTCGTACACGTTTCTCTTTAAACTGTTTTTGTCTTTTTGTGACGTGTTGTTTTACCAAAAATGAATGGTTTTTTTCCATTACAATTCTTCCTTTCCTGGTGCTTTGTTGTAAAAAAATTATTTTTCCTTTCATTACTATTGTCTTTCTTTAATCTCTCTGCAACTGTTTTAAGAAATTGTTTAGTACTCTTACTAGAACAGACTTTAACCTGAGTAACATTTTGGTCTTTTTCTAGTCCACTCTTTTTACTATGGTTTAAATACTTGTGTTTTCTTTGTTGTCTTCTCTTTTCGTGTTGTCTTGCCATCTTCAATTTGTAATCCAAACAAAATAATTTTCTAAAAAAAGAAAGAATAGTTTCATTAGTTTCTTACATCAATTAAGTATTTTAAATTAATTACATCTCAATATTCATAATAACTAGTAAGCAATTAATTACAATTACATTGCTATTCTCTTTATAACAAATAAAAAAAAGGTACTAAAAAAAAACTAGAGAAGTTCAGAAAAAAGCAACAGAGATAAGACGGGTGCAGAAAGATGCAACATAAATGTAGAAAGAAGCAACAGAATTGCAGAAAAAGTCAAGAGAAGTGCAGAAAGAAGCAAGAGAACTCAAGAAATACAAAACAGCAATCTTTGCAATATCCCTATTGTAAGTCTCACCATGTTCCTAAAAATATGCATACTTGCATCTCTACCTTTTGCTGCTGGCATCACACATAATGGTAACATACAAATAGTTCTATACCTGTGTTACACACATCCAGCATCTTCAGATGCACAACACGTATGAGAATACATGTGCAAGTAGAGACATACCTCAGTCATAAGACCATGCAGACCTTAAAACTTCACAGACTGCACTTACCATTTCAAGCAGAGACTTAACATTTTGCGGCGTATTTCAAGTGTACCTTTCCACAGACTCATACAAAGTAGCCTAATCACTAATCCCTCTGCCAACATGTCTTAAACCTCACTTTTGTGCTGCATATATATAAAATATAGAAACATACAAACACAAATGTATACCTGTGTTTTATAGGTCAGGCATCTTCAGATGCATAACATTTATGAGAATACTTGTGCAAGTAGAGACATACCTCAGTCACAAGACCATGCAGACCCTAAATCTTGACAGACTGCACTTCACATTTCAAACACACACCTAGATTTATGTGCCGTATTTCAAGTGTACCTTTCCACAGACTCATACAAAGTAGCCTAATCACTAATCACTCTGCCAACATGTCTTAAACCTCCCTTTTCAGCTGCAGCTTCACCATTCTGCGACTACTTAGGGTGTTGGGCCTAGTCAAATATAAAGCAACAACCCTGTGCATGTCTCTGTTGTAAGTCTCACCATATTCCTAAAAACGCATGCATGCATGTGTCTGTACCTTTTGCTAGTGGTATCATATTTCGAATGTGTCTGTTGTAAGTCTCACCATATTCCTGAAAGCATATATGCATGTGTCTGCACCTTTTCCTAGTGGCATCATTATACGTCTAGCATCTTCAGATGCATAACACGTATGAGAATGCATGTGCAAGTAGAGATATACCTCAGTCACAAGACCATGCAGACCTTAAAACTTGACAGACTGCACTTCACATTCCAGACACCTAGATTTGTGTGCCGTACTTCAAGTGTACCTTTCCACAGACTCATACAAATTAGCCTAATCACTAATCCCTCTGCCAACATGTCTTAAACCTCACTTTTGTGCTTCAGCTTCACTATTCTGCAACTGCTCAAGGTGTTGGGCCTAGCCAAATATAAAGCAGTAACCCTTTGCAGGTCTCTGTTGTAAGTCTCACCATATTCCTGAAAGCATGCATGCATGTGTCTGTACCTTTTGCTAGTGGTATCATATATAAAAGAAACATACAAATAGATGTATACCTGTGTTTTATACGTCTAACATCTTCAGATGCAGAACACGTATGATATTACATGTGCAAGTAGACTGCACTTCCCATTTCAAAGAGACACCTAAAATTATGCGGCGTACTTCAACCGTACCTTTCCACAGACTCATACAAACTACCATAATCACTAATCCATCTACCAATGTGCACATATTAGTATGCACAAACTATTTTGATCATCATTTCAGTACAATAAAACAAACTACAATACACATCTGTACATTTCGTATCATATTTCAAACATCACACTTCTCAAATAATTTCAAAACTTTGCAAATAATGCTTTTCAAATCTAAAAATATCACTACAAAGAGTAAAGCATTACTACATAATACATAACACACCTTACAAATTTGTAACTCACCTTTCAAATAGTATTGCAGAATATGAAGTATCAGAAACTCACAAAAGATTTTCTTTTGCACACAATCAATGTAATGCACCATTCTCAACAACGTAAAATCAGTAATGGCAAACGTTCCCTCTCTTTCTGCACACAAATAAATGTAAGTAACAAATCACATTGCTTCCTGCATTATTTCAAATTGTGGAATACATTTCTATTGGTTAGACATATTAACCCTTTCTAACTGTCTTCTAAAAGTGCCCAAACTGGTTCTGTAATTTCCTGGAGTCGCGACTCCACCGTGGTGCCGCAGTGTAGCGTCGCGATGGAACAGCGAACCCTGCCGGGAGTTGAAAAACCTATTTCTAATAATAGGGCGTCGCAACAACGTCTTTAACCGCGATGATCGCGCCTATTTCATAAAGTGTAAAACTCATATATGCACACATATTATAGTATTTTTGACACTGTAAGCATCTTGAAAGAATGTCTGGAAGGAATGAAAAGATGTCTGTAGCTGAGGTAGTCAGTTGGTAGAATGAGAGGTATCTAAAATGGTGGAGAAGATGCTGTTTTTGAAAAAGCCGATAAGTGATTGGCTGTTCATCAACATTGTGCACTCAAAAATAGGATGCATGTTACTTTCTTGAAGAAGCATGTTTCTTATAGGTTATTAAAAAATGTTTGAAAGATACAGTAGATAGGATAAGGTAATATATTGCAAAAATCAACCACAACTGGTATTTGCATTTGTAAGCTACTGTGCTGAACTTGAAAATATGGTGAACCTGTGACCTGCCAGTACAGTTGCATGTTGCAGAAATTGTTACTATAGAAACTGGGATTAAGCAGAATGGGGGAAGGGTTGAAACTTAACTGTGGATTTAAAATGTGAAATGCTAACTTATATATATATGTGATATGTTACTAAATTAAGTTTTTCTAAGTCAGTAGTATGTGTAGAAGTAGTGTGTTGTTAAAAAAAAAATACTAGTATTCTGATTAAGCGCAAAAATAGGTTTTAAAGATGGTTTTTAAAGAAACTTAGTTCAAAAACATGAGTTTAATAATGTTTTTTAAAGAAGAATGTACATAGTAATATGTATAGTGCAATGTTTAGAATGGAATTTTTTTAGTTATTAGTTTTGCATGTGCTGGTTGCGATTGAATGACTACATTTAATCTGCAACTTCACGGCGTATTTGTGACCATCACAACGTCCTTGCGAAAATTCTCAAAAACTGGGAAAAAAAAGGATCTTTATAAAGAAAATTCATAATATTTCGGCTACTAGGGTGGCTCTGACAAGAGTCTTTCTGTTGATTGTGTGTATGTAACAGCTACACATAAGACCGGATGCAGAGTTTCATGTTACTTGGATACACCCTGTTGCCTTTGTCCATAACGTGCACTCCATCATTTCTATAAATTCCATGCATGTCAAAACGCAGGTTGTTGTTATAGATTGAGCCTGTGTTATGGTCTTGGAGGAATGCAGAAACAGTTTTATTAATGTTTCCTGGCTTTGTCAATCTTTGGACAGAACTGATTTGACCACTTCTATTTCTGTCTTTGGTATAAATTAGAGTACACCAAGACAGTGTGAGGGAAAAGCGACATCAGTTCTGCAAAGGTTTCTTTCATTATGATTTCCAGCCCTACCCAAGTCAATGTGCCTAGGTCATTGCCACCACAGTGCACAATCATGAGGTGAAGAGCTCAGCAATCCACAATGGTTTTAACCAAAGCCAGCAACTGATAAAACTTTAACTCTCTCTGGCCAAACCAAGTAATCTCCACATTTGACAAACCCAAGTCCCTGTCAATACCTCTCTTTTTTGCAGCCTCTTTAGCCCAATAGACTTAGCTGTGGCCAACATTCCACACTCTAAGCATTTTGAAGAGAAGGAGCAATAATAGTCAGGAGAAGGCTGGAGCTAAATGAGGTTGTTTTCAAAATGAAAGGAAGTTAAAATGGAGATTTTTTTTTTAAAGATATATTTCATTGGATGCTGTCAGCATGTAAGTGAATAAAATTAGGTAGTGTGTTGGATGCATTAGCAAGACGTCCTATTATTGGCTGTTGTTTAAATAAGGAAATGTAATACAGACATGATATGCTTTTGTATCTGTGGAGTAAACCACACCTGCTGTATCTCATTTGGAAGTACCATGTTCCTTCTAGAATGTGATGTAAGCTTGTGATCTACTGGTTCCACTGGGTTGCTAGATACACTGAGCTAAGAGTGTGTTGGGGGAAGAGTGTTAAAGAGACAGAACATTTTTTTAAAAGTTGAGGAATTATTCTGCAATTTAAGTAATGGTAAACTTTAATTTCCAAATCAAGACTATGTAAGAAACTGTTGTGCAGTATTTAAATTTTTTTTAAACTGAAGCTAAAAATAGGTTTGCATTCCCGTTTTTTTCGCGATGTCACCGTGATGATCGCAAAAACTTCACGAACATGCATAGACAGGAATCTCTTTTCGAAAGAGAGGGAAAGAGTTAACAGATGCTAATTATTCACAAGTGGAGAGAGAGTAGTCTAAAATGAAAGACATGATTTCAATTGCTGCCTTTCTCATGATCATAGAGTGGAAAGTTGAAGAAGTTGCCATTTTATAGTTGCTTTGTATGAAAGTGGTGTACCAGTCTTTTGCTTAGTTTTTACAAATCTGAACTGTGTCAAAACTATCCATAAAGAGCTAAAACCACAATATAATCTACAAACTCAATTCGCTGGTCTGTACATAACTTTTTAATTACTAAAAAAAATTACATTAGAAATGAAGATATATAAACTTGAAAGAAAGCCCAGCTAGGGTCCTTTTGTCCAAGAAACTCATCTTTCACGGCCTGAATGTTTAGCACTATTTACAAGGCAAAGATGGGTAGATAAGGTTATAGCTACAGACCAGCAATATTGCTCTAAGGGCGTTGCTATAATAATTAAAGTAAATTCAGGGATAGAGCTACGAAGATCTCAGGCAGATGAAGGCAGGTGCTGGATAGTAGCGGAAGTTAAAACTGGACGATCTTTGTATACCATGGCTAGCTACTACGCCCCAAATGAAGATGATACGCCCCCCCCTGAATAATCTCTGTTCTAGTTCACTACACTCTGAGGCTCCACTCATAATTGGTGGGGACTTCAATGTCCTTTTAAACAATAATTTGGATAGATCCTCTCCCGCACTCAAATCACTTCACCACGAGTTAAAGCCTACCTCCTTTCTATGCTAGATAATCTAAATTTATGCGATGTGTGGCGTAGGGCTCAGTGTTGACTCTAGAAACTATTCTTTCTACAGCAAAAAGAATGTTCACTATTCTAGAATTGATTACTTTTTTATGGAACTGCCAGAAATCAAAAAAGTGTAAAAAATTGATTATCTGCCTATTCATTTATCGAATCACGCTGCAATTTGGTTAAAAATCTAGCTCCCCTTGAATCTGACTCCTAGAAGGTGGACCCTGAATAGAAGGTTACTCTTGCAATCAGATATTGTGAGCAAGATAGAAGGGGACAAAGCAGATTTCTTTAAATGGAACTTAGCTTCAGCCCCCACACATGTGGTATGGGGTGCTTTTAAGGCCTGGTTAAGGGGGTCCTTGAAGGGTGCTTCCGCTGCTTGGGTTAGAGCAGAAAAAAGGCAGATTGCTTCACTTGAAGATCGGCTAGCGATAGCAGAAGCCAATCTGAAGTCAGGGCATTTCCAGGGGGCGGAAAAGGTGAGTTTAACTGGTAAAGTTGAGGGCTTGCATCTTAAATTCAGACTTATGATGGAGGAGAATCTTATGCAGAAATGGGAAGTTAGTAAGCTGCGTGAATTTGATCAAGGGGAGAATTGTGGAAAATTGCTAGCAATGAGGAGTAGAATGGATAGGTCACGTAATTATATCAGGAAGATCAACTGGAAGGCGGGGATCAGGTTGTGGAGGATAGGGAAGACATTGAGTTGGCCTTTACTAAATTCTTTCAGGATTTATATCTCGAAGATCTGGTGGTAGATGAGGCTGTGTAGATCATTGGCTTTCTGAAAAACAACTTCCAAAACTGAGCATTGAAAGTCAACTATATCTTAATCAGGATATATCAGGGAATGAAATCCTGACTGCTCTTAAAAAATTAAGAAAGGGAAAGCAGCAGGGGCAGATTTGATCCCAAATGAAATTTATGTATTATTGGCTGAAGAAATTATTCCTGTCTGGCTAGAGTTATTTAATGAAGTGTTGAGGGGTACCTCACCACTTCTGGAATCTTGGAATGAGGCTGTTATTACCTTCATTTTAAAACCAGGTAAAACCCCACACAATGCCAGTCTTATCGCCCAATATCTCCTCTGAACTGTAATTATCAAATCTTCACTGGGATACTAACAGCCCGTTTAAGTAAAATCGTTGGGCCCCTAATTAATGAGGATCAGAAGGGCTTCCTTCCAGGGAGGCAGATGAAGGAGCTCATACATACCCTGATAGGCTCAATAGACCTTGCCACAATACAGGAATCTCCGTTATCAATAATGACCCTAGATGCAGCAAAGGCCTTCGATCGGGTCAACTGGAAATATTTGAGCGGGACTTTGAAGGCTTTTGGCTTAGGTGAGACATTTAGGGAGATCCTCCCAAAAATCTATAGGGCACCCGAGCTCAAATACTGGTGAATGGCAATCTCACAGTTCCCGTGCAAATAGGGAGAGGCACGAGACAAGGGTGCCCCCTATCTCCTATCCTCTTTGATCTATACATTGAGCCTTTGGCTCAAAGCCTAAGGCAGAATAAAGAAATAAACCCCCTTCATGGTGGGTGGTTTCTCTAGGAAGCTGGCTCTCTATGATGATGACTTGATTCTGTTTACCTCTGATGTCAATCGAGCTCCTCCGGAACTATTCTCTGAAGTGCAGGCATTTGGCAAGATGTCCAGATATGAGATTAATAACAGCAAAATGGAAGTTATGGCCTGGAACCTAGATGCCCACGACGTCAGGTTGTCAAAAGAAATAAGACACTTAGGTGTAACAATATTACAAAAGTTAAAAGAGCTCCCTAAAGTGAATTTAATGAAAGTCTCTAAAGAAGTGGACGAGTTGTTAAAGAATTGGCAGAACCTCCCCCTCACACAGTCTGGGCGGATTAATCTAGTTAAGATGTATGTCCTACCTAAGTTTGCCTTGATTGACAACATACCGTTGGAGTTCGATAAGAAACTTCTTGCCAAAATACAGGGAAGAATTCCGCATTCAAATGGGTAGGCAAGGGGATTAGACTTTCCTGGAAAAAGATAAGACGGAAGCTTGTACATGGTGGTCTAAGCCTCCCAGATTTTCAACTGTACTGTTGGGCATACCAGCTAAAAAAACTGCAGGATGCTTTTACTTAGGCCCGATGATACTTCAGTGGGCCGTATGTATAAAGCTATGTTGGCGGGCAGTGTGGAAGAGGGTTTCATGTATAACTTTGGAGCTCCCAAATTCTTTAAAAAAGTCCGCCTGAAGGTTCTGTATGCCCCAGCTAAAGTATGGTTTGAATGTCATCTACTCATGGGTATCCCTTACTACAGTGAATGGGCCCCAGTGTGGGACTCTCCGGGAACTCCAGAGTGTCTTTTAGATGCCCTCGCAAAACCTCTGAAAACCGGTGGTGTCTCAGGTTGGGGGCACATAATAGAAGGTGATAACTGCCTGTCCTGGGATGTCTGGAAAAATTTGACAAATGGCACGCTATCCAGGTTCAAGTATTACCACATCTCAGCGTGGTGTAGGAACCAGCAGTGGCAGTTTCCATCTGACAAATCAATGGAGAAAGACCTTCAAGATTTTAGACCGAGAAAGAAGGAGGTGGCCCTCTGGTATGGATATCTGCTTGCTGCAATGGAAGAAAGCTTGAGACCCCCTTCCCTGGTCTGGGAAGACTGCTTGCCTGATGAGGAGCTGAAAAATGTATGGCAAGGATCTTTAGACATGCTTTTTTCTTTGATTAAGTCCGCTGCACTAAGGAGAAATCATTTCTTCACTCTACATAGGATCTACTGGTCTCCACTTAAGCTGTCCAAAATAAGAGGCGGTGGAGATGCCAAATGTAAATGGTGCGGTGGCCAGGAAGCATACAATATCCACATATTCACCACCTGCCCGGCGCTGAAAGAGTTTTGGGATAGTGTGGGTAAGACCATGTTGGATGCTTTGGGCAAAGAAGTAAAGGTAAGACCTTCCTTATTCTTGTTTGGCATTATGCAGCCAATTGAGGGCTTGGAAGGTTCTCTGGGGTTGCAGTACAAGCTTGTATTTTTCTTGACTCTTTTGACAAGAAGGGAGATATGTAACAAATGGCGCCAGGTGGTTCCCCCTACGTGGAACGAGTGGTGGAATTCTGTGAGATTCTTTAGAGATCTCTATCAAAAGGCTAATCGGCTTAGAAAAAACACAGAGCTCGGGCTATTTTGGAACTTATTGGACAATGAACACCATGACTAGGAAGTCCAATGATTACACCTCTTGGTCAGCTCATGGTGTACAACACGGGATGGAACTCGTAGTGACATCAGCTTAGATTAGGCCCCCAAGATATAAGCTATTGGGTTGTAGAGACCGGGAGGAATGCTTATTTATCTGAGGTAATATGAGAGGGGAAAAAAAAAAGAAATGAACATATATTTGGGAGGTTGACAAAAAAGAGTATCATAGTGATATAAAAAAAATATTTATCAGATGAACTGTATCTGGCAGATGGAATGTGTTTAAGATGTTAGTACTGTTCAAAGTTACAATAAGCAATGCCTTTAAAAAGACAATATTTTAAAAGTCTAAGCATCGTGTGCAGAACAGACAGATCTATGTTCTTTGTATTCTGGGAATTGTAGTACTTTTAGTCACATTATTAAACAGTAGTAGTGTAGTCATGAATAAAAGATAAGAAAATGTGCTGCACCTGTATATGAATTATAAAGTAGTAATACTTGTTAGGTATGTATTAGGAAGTGTTTGTCAATGTGGTTTTTAACTTATAGGACCGGTTTCTATATGTTAGATGGTGAGATATGTTTTTTTCTGGTTGCAGATAGTTATATGTAGAATGAGACTCTTGAGTTTACTTAAAGATGTAGAGAACTATATATTTTTTGAAAGATGGCCTGAAGGTGTATATCTATTATGAAATCACATATATGTTTACATGGTGATCTATGTTCTTTAAGGCTGTGGAAAATGTCATGTATATGCTGAGGTTGGTGTATTTCTTTAAACATGCTGTGTTTAAATTTGGGGAGCGGTAATAGTGCAGAACGTCTGTTGAGAGTTTTTGTGCCAGCTTCACTTGGTGTGTAACTTTGCTTTGAGAAATGCCAAATATATGTTTTAAAGACACAAGAAGAATTTGAGAAATGATGTAGATATGCCATTAAGAAAAGGTTTTGTGCTTTGAAAAAGTGAGAATTGTTGTCAGTTTTAGAAAGTTACTGATG
The DNA here is from genome assembly GCA_963921515.1 of Calotriton arnoldi. Taxonomy (NCBI): domain Eukaryota; kingdom Metazoa; phylum Chordata; class Amphibia; order Caudata; family Salamandridae; genus Calotriton; species Calotriton arnoldi. The sequence goes on from CAWUFW010020005.1 coordinate 22,906, forward strand.
CATGTGCATGCTGAGTAACAGAGCAATGCATCCTCCTAGACAGCCATGTACACAATTATATATCAAGTGTGATATGTAGACTTTACTCACACATAGGATACATAAACTAAAATAGTTAGTTTGATACTGACAGAATGACTTAAACAGTGAGTCACAGATATAGTCACAACTGTTATGTATCTAACAGCAATGGAGGTACTTTCACAGTCAGCCAGGCACTCATCCAGTCACCCAGCAACTACTCAGGCAGTCATTGAATCACTCAACCACTATCCACACACGTATTCAATCACCCAGGCACTACACATACACTGTTCCAATCACGCAGGCACTAATTATGTAGTCATTGAACTATGCAGGCACTACCCATGCATTCATCCAATCACCTAGGCACTAACGATTCACTTATACAATCACCAAGTCTGTATCGATGTTGTCATTGAAACACCCAGGCACAACCCATGCACTCATCCAAACACCCACTTACAACCCATGCACTCATCGAAATACTGAGGCACAACCCATGCACTCATCCAATTATGCAGGCAGTACCATTGCAGTGAACCTATGACCCATCCAGTTCCTATGCACTCATTCAATTACTGAGGCTAATACAACCACCCCAGTGGTACACTTGCTTTCTTCCAAGTTTTAACAGTGGAGTCATGCAATCACTCAGATACTAGTCATGCATTCATCTAATCAGTCAGGCACTACTGATGCGCTCATTCAATTATCCAGGCACTACCCATGTACTTATCTAATCACCCAGGCACTACCTGTTCACTCAACCAAAAACACATGGACAGCAGCCATGCACTCATCCAATCACTGAAACACTACTCATGCACTCATTCAATCTGTCAGGTGGTATGCATGCACTTAAAAAATCACGGACGCACTATCCATGCACTCTATAAATCACCTATATATGACGCTTGCACTCCTGCAATCATCCAGGCACTAGAGTTGCACTCAAAGTCAAATAAATCTTTATTCGGCCAGTATAGGCCATAAAAGCATTTATAAAAACACCCAATGCTGTGCATATGCATAGGTCTGGATAAAAATGCAAACAAATATGTGGTTAAAAAGGCACAGTGGACAATAAAACAGACACAATTGCATATCTATATAAGAAATGAGCAGCAAACCATGATGATATGTGCAAGTATAAAAAAACAATACAGGAGAGACAGTAGAAGTGGTTATGAATTGATTTTATGGGGGCTCAACCATAAAAAAACCTAACAAAAACCTCTTACTAAAGGGTCCACTATGTTTACAGGAAATAGTCAAGGCCACCCTTGGCCACACCTCTGAATACGTCAATGTGGGACCGGTCTGGACATTACTACGTCAGCCGGTCGTATAAAGTGCAAGTGCATCAATACAGTACCAAGATACATGAAAGTGCAAAGCACAAGGCTGACCCTGATACTGGCCCCAAGTGACGAAATGTATTAAGGTTAAAACTACTACTCGATAAATAGCTTTTTAGCGCGTCTAAGTGCTCCAGCAAGGAAGCTAGCAACCCCAAAACAGATTGAGAGGGAGGACAACATTTGTAGGTATGTCAGACCTACTTTTACTTGTATAAAATTACTATTTCGAACCAACGGGAGAATATATCTAGATCTTAAAACCTGATAAAAATCACACAAAAAACATAAAATGTATAATATCTTGGTCCAAAAAGTTGTCACAGGAACATGGTATTAGCTCACCTGGTTTGTGAAAACTGCTGGGCACTGCAAGGAACCAGTGAATTAGGTTGAGCCTAAACCTTGTTAACAAAAAGCGATGGTGGGCATTGGTGGCAAATGACAGATAGGGTTCCACTCATTTAATCATCCAACCACTATCTGTGCATGTATTGAATTATTGAGGCATTAGTCACTTATCTAATCAATCAGGCACTACTCATGCACTTATCCAAACACCGAGATAGTAGTGATATACTCATACAAATATAGCCATGCAGATATGAAGCAACCCACTAAGTTCCTACATACTCAGGGAATCATCCAGACACTACCTGTATCCTTAGGGAATCACCTAGGCCCTACCTATGCACTCTTTCAATCATCCAGGGAGCACTCAACCACAAACCCATGTATTTACAAGTTTTAGTGAGGAAAATTTAGCATTCTAGAACCATCTGGTCAACTATATATGCAACCTGTCACACACTCTCTGCATGTACTCTGAAGAATTAGTGAGCTATATGCTATGACAGAGATTAATGTGCAGATTGTTATATGCACCGTTTCCCAAAATGTACATATAATGCATCCAAGTAGAAAAGTACTGAGATACTAAATCCACAAGTGACACAGTGGTAGAGATGCACACAAATAGCTCTTATGTTGTGTTTTCGGATTTAAAGGATTCAGACTCTGTATGCACTTCTATGCTTTGGTTGAAGTTTACTTTAAAATGTGCTACAGAAGGGATAAACAGGTCTTTTACCATGTATGAGTGAGAACTGATATATAATGCAGCTGTGTTGTAAAAGAAGGTGCTATAATGTTAGAAGGTAACTAATAAATAAAGTTTTGTGTTTTGCTTTGGGTTTGTGATTGTCTCAGTCACTGTATAGGTGAGTGACAATATGTATTAGTATATGTATAAGTAACTGAGTGGCTGTGAGAGTAATTGTATGGGTGAGTTAGTGGCTGTGTGAGTGACTGTATGGGTGAGTGAGTAGGTGTGTAAGTAGGTGTATGGTTAACTGATTTACTGTGTCAGTAGCTGTATGGGTGTATGAGTGGGTGTGTAAGCGTGTCTATTTCTCTTTAACTGAATCTGTGACTGGCTGTATTGGTAAGTGAGTAGGTACATGAGTGGCTGTATATGTACGTTAGTGGTTCAGTTTGTGGCTCTATGGGTAAATTAATATGTTACTGGCTGTATGGATGAGTGACGAGATGTGTGAGTGTTTGTATGGGTTCTGTAAATGAGCCTGTTAGTGATTATGTGGAAGTGGGTGTATGACATATTTTATGGGGGTGTAAGTGGGTGTGTCTCTGTTTCTCTGGATAATGTCATTTTAGATGTCATGAGTGATGTCATTTGAGATGTCATCAGTGATGTCATCAGTGATGTCACTGACCATGGTTTTTTTGTAAAACTTTTTATTTGATTTTCATCTTATACATATAAGTTGCAATAAGGCAGGATAAATGATTTGGAATCATCATATATAGCAGTCTCAGACATTAGTACATACATTAAATAGCCTAATGGTGACATTTCCAACGTTAGAAAGTATTTGACTATCTACAGATGCTACAGTTCTAGGTGCCTTATACAAGGCCTAGCATTCATATGTTGTGTGCCTGTGTCTGAATCTTGGTAGTGAACTAATAGATGGTGGTGCTTGGTCAGTGCAGAACTGAGTGGGGGGATTAACTTTCATTAAACCTGGGTGGGTGGATATGAACTGGGAGTACGCTGCACGGGAGATATCCATGGAGATGACGTAGATGGTGGAGCAGGGTGTAGATTAGAGGTATTAAAGTGTAGGGAGCTGTGGGAGGACCAGTGTCTGGTGGGGAGTGGCAGGAGACGTAGCTATAGTGGGGGGTATACGTTGGTCCTGGAGGTGTGGGCGGCGGTGTGGTACTAGTGGCGGTGTGCTTGAATTCGTGCAGGAGCATAGCCCACTGCATGGAGATGGGTTGTTTACAGATTCCCCTAGCCTCTTCGTATCAGAGGGTGTCTTCCTCGGAGGCTCCCCATTTAATGACCGCTCCCATCCAGGCAACTAATGGGGGGCCCGCTAGTGCCCGTCAGTGCATGGTTATTCTGCGTTTGGCCAGGAGGAAAATTAAGGATGCAAATCTCATCTGAACTTTATGATGTTTACGGCGTCGGGTTATACCGAGGGCGCAGACGTCCCATGTGTTCATGTCTGTGAGGCCTGTTACATCACGCAGCATGGTATGGATGGTGTCCCAGTATGATCGTACTGTTGGACAGTTCCAGAACATGTGATAAAAAGTCACATTAGAGGTAAGACATCTGGGGCATGCAAATTGTGTGTTTCAGTAATAGCGTTGGAGGCGTTCAGGTGTGAGGTAGGTGCGATGCAATATATAGAATTGAATATTTTTTAAACGAGCATTATGGGAGATCTTTTCTGGAATTCCAATGCTTGTTCCAATTCTTTATCATGTAATGCTCTTTGGAATTCCTCCTCCCATTGGTGGCATAGGTGGGTGAGGGGGGCAACTGTGAGCTCACATATGGCTTTATACAGCCAAGTAATGATATGACGTCCGGGCCCCATTTTCAGGATAGCGTGTATGACCGGGTGTGTCTCTGTTTCGTTTTCAGCTATATGCCAGATGTGGCGACAGTCAGAGACCATCTGCCTATGCAGAAGAAAGTGTCCCCGAGGGAGTTCATATTCTTCTGCTAGGTCCTCAAAGGGGATAAGCTGGCCGTCTGCAAACAGGGAACCCACCTCGATGAGTGAGTGATCAGTCCAGGACTTGAGGGAACGTGAAGTGTAGTGTTCGTGGCATTTCGGTAGGCCCACTATGGGCAGTAGGGGGGTATATGATGGGGTTCCTCAGGAGAGTCTATGGATACAGGACGTACAGGCCTGTGCTACTTCTACTTGTATGGGGTGGGTTGTCAAGGGCGGAGGGTATCCAGATGGAATATCGAGTTGGAAATGTCGACTTACATAAATATCGAGTTGGAAATATTGTGACACAGAAATATTTTTGTATGATGAACAGGCCATGTTGATAAGGATAACTTCAAACTGAGATACGAGTCTTCACTTGATTCATGGAGGTCCTTCCCATGAACCAGCAGCCATCAGATCTAGCTGCTGCACAGAACCGTGCACGCTAGACGCTCACGCAGATCTGACATGTCCCGTCCCATTGCTCTTAAAGCCAGTTCTCCCGCGGCCACTCGAGACTGCTACGAGTGAATTGCTACCTCGCGGCTCGCTTGAAAGGTACATTCCTTATAGCGTGCAACAAATCTTCATCTATGAAGAGTGCTCTGAAACTTTTTGCAACTTTTTGACTTTGAATTTTTATCTACAGAATCTGATCATAAACACGAATAATCGGTGACTACAAATATGTCTCCCAATTGAATTGATGCATCCTATTCAGATAAGGTAATCTCTGAACAGTGTGTGGACCATTTCACCATTCGTTATGAAATGTCCAGTCCCTTGATTTAATTCTTATATTTACGCAGTTTCCTTGGAAGATTATATAATCTCCAAAAGTACCCAGACATTTTTTCTTGGGCTACATCCACATATTAAGGTATGTTTCACTCAAAACCGGCACAATTCACGTACTCACCACGTGCGGTTACATTTCTCTGATTAGTCTCAATTTTAACTTTTAGGTATAATCTCTAGGTGATTTACCACAACAGCACTTTCACCCAAGACGATCGGTTGGAATCATCCTTCCCAGGTATGATTCCTTGTCACTCGTGATGCCAGGAGAACGGTTGTGCCTGGTTGAGTTTAGACTAACTAGGTCCTCTTTTCCTTTATTCGCTAAAGGTCCATTGTCAGGATATTCACGCCCATTTCATGAATTGAGTGGCTTCGTAATCGTCAGTTGACACCTTTAACAGAACCCATAAATACATATGGAATTGGTGAGTTTATCGGCACCTTTGGCCCGTAATCACTTACCATTACCTTTTGGAACACATTCTTAATTGAATTCTTTTCTTCTTCAGGCTGTCGCATCACCTGTCCCTTTGTCCTGAAGAAGACCCGCCATGACATTCCCTTAGTTGTGCATTTGTCAGTGTCGAAACGTCGACGGATATACTTGTCCATATACTCTTAGGTCTTGTGTCCTTGAATTATTAAGCAATCGGTGCTTGGACTAGAGATACTTTAAGCACATATTGTTTGGACCTGAACAATGTATTTTTCCCTGTAAAACTTTTTCCCCGCATTATTAACGTATCGTTTTGTCACTTCTATGTATAATACACTCAGTCACCTTCTGTCACTTGGGCACTTTATTCACTGTAAATTCATGTCACTTGCGTCATTCCATTTTATGAATTACTAGACAGCCTGTACTCTGAATTTCTGTTTTGTTTGATGAAAAAGAAAAGTAAAAAGTTTTTGATACCGCCGAAAAATTGTTACTGTTTATGTGTTCCAACTTCTATCACAGATTCATTGATACTATATAAATGTTTTGAACTGTAAAGAAATTTTCGTACCCGACAGAACCAACTGCTACTTATGACAGAAATATCGACAGCAAGAATATCGTGGTCAAGAATATCGAATTTAAGGTAAGAAATATCGTTTTCAACAATATAGAAGTCATTATTTTCGTTTGCAAAAATATAGTTGTTTAAAATATCGATTTTTCTAATTAGTGTTATGTATTTTAGTTTATATTTTAAATGTAAGTGATGTATGTTTTTTGTATAAGTATTGTTTATGTTTTTTAATATATGTGTTACATTTTTAATACTTATCAATTTCATTTTAATTCAATTTTGCGTTTTTTAAGTTCCGTAGCCGGTTGTGGGTTTATAGGGGAATAGGGTGGGAAGTAATTTAATTATAATAAATTAATGATTATTTTTTATTTATTAATATTTATTTAATTGAGATTGTATAGTGTTAGTTGCGGGAAGTAATTTATTTGAAATTAATTATTAATTATTAATTGATTGTTAATTAATATTAATTAATTAATTGTTAATTAATTATGGTAATTGTGTATTTTTTTTAGGTGCGGGTTGTGAGGTTTATAGGGGTAAAGGGTGGGAAGTAATTTATTTTTAATTAATTAATGATTCATTGTAAATTAATATTAATTAATTGATCGTAAATTAATTATGGAAATTGTGTAATTAATTTTAGGTGCGGTTTTTGGGGTTTATAGGGGTAAAGAGAGGGAAGTAATTTATGTTTATTTAATTAATTATTAGTTGTTAATTAATATTACTTAATTAATTGAAAATTAAATATGGAAATTGTGTAATTAGTTTTAGGTGTGGGCCGTGGGGTTTATAGGGGTTAAGGGTGGGAAGTAATTTATGTTTCATTAATTAATAATTAGTTGATCATTAATATTAATTAAATAATTGATATTTAATTAGGGTAATTTTTTAATTTTTTGTGTGTTGATTCTACTTTTATAGGGGTAAAGGGTAGGAGTAAATGAATTTTACTTACTTTATAATTAGTTGTTAAATACTATTAGTTTATTAATTTAAAATAAGTTTTAATTGTGTAATTAATTTTTTTATGGCTTAATTTTAGCTGTGGGTTGTGGGGATTATAGGGGTAAAGTGTTGGAAGTTAATTAATTTTTATGAGTTTTAATTTGTTTTTTAATTAATAATATTTCTTAAATTGAGAATTAATTATGTTAATTATGGAAGTACATTTTTTAAAATTTAGATGTGGGTTGTGAATTGTGTGGTGTTATAGTGTAGGAAATAAAAAAAGTAAATTTATGTAATAATTAATGTTTTTGTTTTTAAATAATTTTTAATTAAAAACATTTATTTGTTTGGAAATTATTTTTTATTTTATTTAATATAATATTTGTGGGTATTTGTCATACGTATTTAACATTATAATACATTTATTTTTAATATTTAATGTTAAATATATTTGTATTTTAATGTTTAACATATTTATATATTTTTTTATTTATTTTGATTTTTAAATATTTTTGTTGTTAATATTTTGTTTGTTTTTAATTTTGAACTGACTGGAGTGAGAATATTAATTTTTACCCCTCCGCTATCCAACACTTTCCCTACTGTTGCACTCATTGGAGTGGGAAAAGGAATTTCTACCCCTCCGCTATTCAACACTTTAACTATTGTTGCACTGAATGGAGTGGGAATAGTACATTTTATCGTGCCACTATCCAGCACTTTCCCTACTGTTGCACTCACTGGAGTGGGAATAGTAATGTTTACCCCTCCGCTATCCAACACTTTTCCTACTGTTGCACTGATTGGAATGGGAACAGTACATTTTATCCCACCACTATCCAACACTTTCCCTACTGTTGCACTCACTGGTGTGGGAATAGTAATGTTTACCCCTCCGCTATCCAACACTTTCCTTACTGTTGCACTCACTGGAGTGGGAATAGTAATTTTTACCCCTCCGCTATCCAACACTATTGTCATCTGCGAATACCTCGGAGTCGATTTGATGCTCAATTAGGGTCCACCTCTTGATCGTCTCAATTCTGCTGTAATAAACAACACAGAATCTTGATCGGATCAAGTGAGGGAAGGGAACAGCGGGGAAGGAGACCTAGAAGAGAAAATATTGTACGATTAAAGCCTCAATTGATCCGTGCCATGCACCATAATTCATGTTAGCAAGTCACACAAAGTACACACCTGCAGGGTTGTTCCCACCCATGCAGTGGAGGAAGAAGCAATGTCACAATGATCAAATATACAGCATTATATCCCAGGGTGAACACAGACTCACCCGAGTCTCAACGGAAACAAAATACCTCACCTTGAGGTTATGGCACACAGACTCCTCCGAGTGCTGAAATACCTCTCCTTGAGGTTATTAATAGGCGCAGACTCCTCTGAGTCTGAATGGGTATCAGACACCTCTTGAGGTGTAAGTGGTGCCCACCACTAGCAGGAGTAGTAATAAAGAAACAAGAAGCCACAGCCTTGGAAAACAACTGCTCAAAGAATGCGGTGGCTGGAATGAGCAAGGTAGATAGTCATGAACCAAAAGGTACGTGAGTATCAACCCACGCACCACCCAAATATGTACCCGTCAAAGAGCAGTCGATTCACGGGTCCATAGGAACTGCTCCAAGCACTGGAAACACTTGAGTGGCAGGAATGAATAATCTGCCTCGAGCCGGTCGCGAAGCCGCAACTTCAAGGATCCCGGCCGGATATCCTTCCATCCTTCGACCCCGGAAACAGGAAGCAGAACCCGGACTCATGGGAGTTGTAGTCTGGAACTGCTCGCTCCAACTCTAGTCTGTTCTGGACCAAGGAAACAACAGCATTTCACCTCTATGGACATAAGGTAAGTTATGACAGTATATCCCTCTCCCCCGGGAACGCTGTCACGGGCCAGGCTTCCGAGGGAAATGGACATGAAACCTACGAACACATCTGGGAGCATGAACCCCAGAAGCAGGTTCCCAGGAATTCTCCTCCGGGCCATACCCTTTCCAGGAAGCCAAATACCACAGTTTACGTCCCCTTAATTTGGAGTCAAGAATGCTCTGTACTTCATACTCCAATTCTTGATCAACCCAAACAGGAGCAGGCAGCCTCCTTACCGGGGTAAGTGATGGTTTCAACATCGAAACATGGAAGACCGGGTGGATTCTTAGGTGTTTAGGTAAAGCCAGCTTTACAGCAACAGGGTTGATCACCTTGAGGATTCTGTATGGACCAATGTAACGTGGATTAAATATACTTTACCTTCTGAAATATAGATTCTTAGTAGACAGCCATACTGCATCTCCCTTCCTGTATCTTGGTTCTCTCCTCCGATGGAGATCTGTGTACTTTTTATACCAGACCTTAGCTTCGACTACCTTTTTTCTCGTTTTGATCAAGGTTCTTTGTATAAATTTCACCCTCTCCCGCACCTCTGGAAGTTTGTAGGTGGTTTGAGGATGCACAAAAGGTATGAACCTAGGATAAAATTCATATGTGCTATAAAATGGAGCGGGTCGAGTCGTGCTATGTTGCGCACTATTGTAGGCCACCTCTGCAATCCACAACCATTCCACCCACGATCCGGTATGAGTATCCACATAACACCGTAGGTACTGTTTGAGGGTCTGATCTAATCTCTCGTTTGTCCATCTGTTTGTGGGTGGAAACTTGTGGAGGTAGCGGCTGAGATGTTCAGGGCGGAGCACCACACCTTCCAGAATTGTGCGGTAAACTGGGAACCCCTGTCTGATACTATTACCTGGGGAACCCATGTAAACGAACAATGTTAGCTAATAACAGCTGTGATACCTTTCCAGACGAAGGGGCATGACTACACGCGATGAAATGACCCATCTTAGTCAGACTGCCTATCACCACCAGTATCGTTGTGCACTGTTGATCCTTAGGCAGCCCTACAATGAAATCCAAAGAGATATGCTCCCATGGTTTCTTAGGGGTTGGTAAAGGACGTTAACAACCATAAGGCTTACCCCGCTCTGATTTTATTTGAGCACATATCTCACATTTTTGAACCATAGTCATTATATCCATTCGTACTGTAGGCCACCAGAACTTCCGCAATACTCTTTCTAATGCTTTTTTCACTCCGTTGTGACCAGCCGCAGGAGTGGAATGACACAATTTCATCACCTCCTTGCGTAACATGAGAGAAGGAACTAAGATTTGATTGCCTCTCATTGGAATCCCTTTTTTCAAACACCAGTCCCCATGTTATTCCAACCAAGCTTTCCATGTAGGGCTATTCACCTCAGTCTTCACTTTTTCTATGAACTGATCTGTGTGTAACAAACAGACAACTTTTTCTGGGCTGATTATGGCTTGAATTGGATTCTCACTGGGTGAAGTCGGGATGTCTTGTCTAGTCAATGCATCAGCCTTCCTATTGTCCTTCCCTGGTCTTTAAGTGAGAACGAACTGAAATTCTTCAAAGAAGAGCATCCATCGCAATTGTCTGGGAGACAAAACTCGAGCTGACTTCATGTACTGTAGATTACGGTGGTCAGTATATACTGTGAAGGTGTGTTTTGCTCCCATCAAATAGTGACGCCATTCTTTGAATGCTTCCTTTATGGCTAGGAGTTCTTTTTCGGCCACTGTATAATGTTGCTCTGCGTCATTGAGTTTTCGAGACATATAGGCTATGGGATGCAACAGCCCGTTGTCAGTATCTCTTTGAGATAACACTGCTCCTATGGCAACATCAGAAGCATCTGCTTCTACTGTGTAAGGTTTCTCAGGGTTAGGATGAGCCAAGATAGGGGCAGAGGTAAATGCCGATTTTAACAGCTCAAAGGCCTGTTGAGCTTCCTTAGTCCACCCAAATTTAGTTTTCTTCTTCAATAAACAGGTTATAGGTGACACAACCTTAGAGAACTGATCGATAAATCGACGATAAAAATTGGCAAAGCCCAGAAAACACTGTATGTCACGGATAGTGTTAGGAACGGGCCAATCTTGTAATGCTTTAATCTTCCTTTTTGACATTTCTTGCCCCTGTTCAGATAACATCACCCTTAAAAACTCAACTCGGGAAACATGAAACTCACATTTGCTGAGTTTACAGAAAAGATTGTTCTCCTGCAGAGCCTGTAATACCAGTTTCACATGCTCACTGTGGACTTTCGTGGTGGGGGAGTATATTAAGATGTCATAGATATAAACAATGGTGAATATGTCCAAATATTCTCTCAATACCTCGCTCAGGAAATATTGGAAGGCCGCCGGGGCATTACAGAGCCCGAAGGGCATCACCCGGTATTCAAATAGCCCATACCTGGTGCGGAAGGCGGTCTTCCACTCATCACCTTGTCTCATCCTCACTAGATGGTAAGCCCCACATAAGTCAAGCTTAGTAAAAATGACTGCGTTCTTTACTTGATCCAATAGTACACTGATCAACGGAAGGGGGTATCTGTTTATAACAGTCACTAGGTTGAGAGCTTTAAAGTCTATGCAAGTCGTCAACTCTCCATTCGCCTTGGATATGAAAAATAAAGGAGAGGCAGCGGGGGATTTGGACGGGAGGATAAACCCATTGGCTAAATAGGCATCCAAATATTTTTTCAAATGCTCGTTCTCGATTTCTGGAAGGGCATAGATGCGACCACACAGCACTACTGCCCCTGGGACTAGATCGATCTGACAATCGTATTGTCTGCGGTGTCAACCTCTCTGCTTTCTTGTCACAAAACACCTCATGATACTCTTGATACAGCTCAGGCAGAACAGTATCTTGTTCAGTGGCTGTAGCTATTGCATGTTCCGTAACCAACTCTTGCAACGGAAAAGGCATCTGAACTACACAATAGCGCATACAAAACATCGATTCGAAAACGACTGTCTTTTTCTCCAAATCTATGCTAGGATTGTGTTTTTACAGCCAAGGGAGCCCTAATATAAGGCCATATTGTGGAGCCTTGATGATATTAAATGCAATCCTTTCAACATGAGACCCCATACATGTCATTTCTACTTCGTGCATTTGCCATCATATGGGTCCTGATTCAAGCTTTCTCCCATCAACTGCAAAAACAATTTCCAACTCTGTCTTCTTTTCAGTTTTAATTCCTAACTGATTTACCAGTGTTTCATCCATGAACAACCCCGTGACCCCAGAATCCAATAATGCTTTTATCTCATGAGAACCAGAACCATCAACCAACTGGATGTCCAAATAAAAATGCTCCTTAACCCCTTCGCTGCTAGGCCTTTTCCCCTCCTGTGCTAAGCCTTTTTTTGGCTATTTGGGGTAGTGCGCGCTTAGGCCCCTGTAACTTTTTGACCACATAAGGTATCCATGCCAAATTTGCGTCCTTTTTTTCTAACATCATGGGGATTGTAAAGGTACCCAGGGTTTGTGGGTTCCCCTGGAGGGAACCCAGAAATTAGTCAAAATACAGCTAAATTTTGGTTTTTTTTGAAAAAAGGCAAAAAAGGGCTACAGATGAAAGCGTCTTGATTTTTCCCTGCAAATGGCATCAAAAAAGGGGTTGTGGGGATGAAATCACCATCTTCCCAGCTTTCAGGGACAAGCAGACTTTTGTCAGAAAACCAACTTTTTTACACAGTTTTGGCATTTTTCTGGGACATAGCCTATTTTTGCTATTTTTTGTGCTTTCAACCTCCTTCCAGTTAATGGTAGAAATGGGTATGAAACCAATAATGGATCCTGGAAATCCATACATTTATGGAAAGTAGACAAAATTCTGAATTCAGCAAGGGGTCATTTGTGTAGATCCTTAAAGTTTTCCTTATAGAAACTAACAGTTAAATAAAGGAAAAATTGAAAATTAGTTGAAAAAAACAGCCATTTGTGTCAACGTTTTCACCTGTAACTTCTTCTAATTATGACAGCTATTTGAAGGCAATATACCATTAAATCCGCTGGGCCTTTCTGGTTGTGGGGATATATAGGACTTGTAGGTTCACCAAGAACCCGACGAACCCAGAGCCAATAATTGAGCAACATCTTGCAATGATTTTTTTTTAAGTACCGGGTATATAGCAATTATTTTGGGAAAATGTATACATGGAAAAATTGTTATGAAAGACACCTATGTATTTCTGAAATGGGAACAAAATGTAGATTTTATAAACAGTAGATATTTGCACATTTCCGAAATTGGGAGTACCCATACTAGCATGAGAATTATAGGTCATTTTTCAAAATGACTTATTTTTTACACATTGTCTTTCATTTGGAAGGCAGAAATGCATCGAAAGTCAATAGGTAATAACAGTTGCTCTACAATTCTGTGTTACCCTAAGTCTCCCGATAAAAATGGTACCTCACTTGTGTGGGTAGCCCTTGTGCCCACAACAGGAAATGGCTCAAAATGCAACGTGGACGTACCACATTTTCACAATGAAAAATTACCCTTTTTTTGCAAAGTGCCTAGGTGTAGTTTTTGAACCCTAGCTCTGCCGGCACCTAGGGAAACCTAGCAAACCTATACATTTTTGAAAACTAGACACCCAGGGGAATCCAGGATGGGGTGACTTGACTGCCTCCCACCAGGTTCTGTTACCCAGAATCCCTTGCAAACATAAAAAATTGTCAAAAAATCAACTTTTCCCCACATTTCTGTGGTGGAAAGTTCTGGAATCTGCGTGGATCCACAAATTTCCACCCACCCCGCGTTCCCCAAAGTCTAACGAGAAAAATGGTACCTCACTTGTGTGGGTCGGCCTAGTGCCTGCGACAGGAAACGGCGCAAAACGCAACGTGGTCACACCTCAATTTCGCAGTGAAAAATGACCCTTTTTGGCAAAGTGCCTAGCTGTAGTTTTTGAACCCTAGCTCTGCCGGCACCTAGGGAAACCTAGCAAACCTATACATTTTTGAAAACTAGACACCCAGGGGAATCCAGGATGGGGTGACTTGACTGCCTCCCACCAAGTTCTGTTACCCAGAATCCCTTGCAAACAGAAAAAATTGTCAAAAAAAACACATTTTCCCCACATTTCTGTGGTGGAAAGTTCTGGAATCTGCGTGGATCCACAAATTTCCACCCACCCCGCGTTCCCCAAAGTCTTACGAGAAAAATGGTACCTCACTTGTGTGGGTCGGCCTAGTGCCTGCGACAGGAAACGGCGCAAAACGCAACGTGGTCACACCTCAATTTCGCAGTGAAAAATGACCCTTTTTTGGCAAAGTGCCTAGCTGTAGTTTTTGAACCCTAGCTCTGCCGGCACCTAGGGAAACCTAGCAAACCTATACATTTTTGAAAACTAGACACCCAGGGGAATCCAGGATGGGGTGACTTGACTGCCTCCCACCAGGTTCTGTTACCCAGAATCCCTTGCAAACATAAAAAATTGTCAAAAAAAACACATTTTCCCCACATTTCTGTGGTGGAAAGTTCTGGAATCTGCGTGGATCCACAAATTTCCACCCACCCCACGTTCCACAAAGTCTTACGAGAAAAATGGTACCTCACTTGTGTGGGTCGGCCTAGTGCCTGCGACAGGAAACGGCGCAAAACGCAACGCGGTCCCACCTCAATTTCGCAGTGAAAAATGACCCTTTTTTGGCAAAGTGCCTAGCCGTAGTTTTTGAACCATACCTCTGCCGGCACCTAGGGAAACCTAGCAAACCTATACATTTTTTAAAACTAGACACCCAGGGGAATCCAGCATGGGGTGACTTGACTGCCTCCCACCAGGTTCTGTTACCCAGAATCCCTTGCAAACATAAACAATTGTCAAAAAAACACATTTTCCCCACATTTCTGTGGTGGAAAGTTCTGGAATCTGCGTGGATCCACAAATTTCCACCCACCCCGCGTTCCCCAAAGTCTTACGAGAAAAATGGTACCTCACTTGTGTGGGTCGGCCTAGTGCCTGCGACAGGAAACGGCGCAAAACGCAACGCGGTCCCACCTCAATTTCGCAGTGAAAAATGACCCTTTTTGGCAAAGTGCCTAGCTGTAGTTTTTGAACCCTACCTCTGCCGGCACCTAGGGAAACCTAGCAAACCTATACATTTTTGAAAACTAGACACCCAGGGGAATCCAGGATGGGGTGACTTGACTGCCTCCCACCAGGTTCTGTTACCCAGAATCCCTTGCAAACATAAAAAATTGTCCAAAAAAACACATTTTCCCCACATTTCTGTGGTGGAAAGTTCTGGAATCTGCGTGGATCCACAAATTTCCACCCACCCCACGTTCCCCAAAGTCTTACGAGAAAAATGGTACCTCACTTGTGTGGGTCGGCCTAGTGCCTGCGACAGGAAACGGCGCAAAACGCAACGCGGTCCCACCTCAATTTCGCAGTGAAAAATGACCCTTTTTTGGCAAAGTGCCTAGCTGTAGTTTTTGAACCCTACCTCTGCCGGCACCTAGGGAAACCTAGCAAACCTATACATTTTTGAAAACTAGACACCCAGGGGAATCCAGGATGGGGTGACTTGACTGCCTCCCACCAGGTTCTGTTACCCAGAATCCCTTGCAAACATAATTTTTTTTTTTAAAAAACACATTTTCCCCACATTTCTGTGGTGGAAAGTTCTGGAATCTGCGTGGATCCACAAATTTCCACCCACCCCGCGTTCCCCAAAGTCTTACGAGAAAAATGGTACCTCACTTGTGTGGGTCGGCCTAGTGCCTGCGACAGGAAACGGCGCAAACGCAACGCGGTCCCACCTCAATTTCGCAGTGAAAAATGACCCTTTTTTGGCAAAGTGCCTAGCTGTAGTTTTTGAACCCTACCTCTGCCGGCACCTAGGGAAACCTAGCAAGCCTATACATTTTTGAAAACTAGACACCCAGGGGAATCCAGGATGGGGTGACTTGACTGCCTCCCACCAGGTTCTGTTACCCAGAATCCCTTGCAAACATATAAAATTATCAAGATAACCACATTTTCCCCACATTTCTGTGGTGGAAAGTTCTGGAATCTGCGTGGATCCACAAATTTCCACCCACCCCGCGTTCCCCAAAGTCTTACGAGAAAAATGGTACCTCACTTGTGTGGGTCGGCCTAGTGCCTGCGACAGGAAACGGCGCAAAACGCAACGCGGTCCCACCTCAATTTCGCAGTGAAAAATGACCCTTTTTTGGCAAAGTGCCTAGCTGTAGTTTTTGAACCCTACCTCTGCCGGCACCTAGGGAAACCTAGCAAGCCTATACATTTTTGAAAACTAGACACCCAGGGGAATCCAGGATGGGGTGACTTGACTGCCTCCCACCAGGTTCTGTTACCCAGAATCCCTTGCAAACATAAAAAATTGTCCAAAAAACACATTTCCCCCACATTTCTGTGGTGGAAAGTTCTGGAATCTGCGTGGATCCACAAATTTCCACCCACCCCGCGTCCCCCAAAGTCTTACGAGAAAAATGGTACCTCACTTGTGTGGGTCAACCTAGTGCCTGCGACAGGAAACGGCGCAAAACGCAACGTGGTCACACCTCAATTTCGCAGTGAAAAATGACCCTTTTTTGGCAAAGTGCCTAGCTGTAGTTTTTGAACCCTACCTCTGCCGGCACCTAGGGAAACCTATCAAACCTATACATTTTTGAAAACTAGACACCCAGGGGAATCCAGGATGGGGTGACTTGACTGCCTCCCACCAGGTTCTGTTACCCAGAATCCCTTGCAAACATAAACAATTGTCAAAAAAACCACATTTTCCCCACATTTCTGTGGTGGAAAGTTCTGGAATCTGCGTGGATCCACAAATTTCCACCCACCCCGCGTTCCCCAAAGTCTTACGAGAAAAATGGTACCTCACTTGTGTGGGTCGGCCTAGTGCCTGCGACAGGAAACGGCGCAAAACGCAACGCGGTCCCACCTCAATTTCGCAGTGAAAAATGACCCTTTTTTGGCAAAGTGCCTAGCTGTAGTTTTTGAACCCTACCTCTGCCGGCACCTAGGGAAACCTAGCAAACCTATACATTTTTGAAAACTAGACACCCAGGGGAATCCAGGATGGGGTGACTTGACTGCCTCCCACCAGGTTCTGTTACCCAGAATCCCTTGCAAACATAAAAAATTGTCCAAAAAAACACATTTTCCCCACATTTCTGTGGTGGAAAGTTCTGGAATCTGCGTGGATCCACAAATTTCCACCCACCCCGCGTTCCCCAAAGTCTTACGAGAAAAATGGTACCTCACTTGTGTGGGTCGGCCTAGTGCCTGCGACAGGAAACGGCGCAAACGCAACGCGGTCCCACCTCAATTTCGCAGTGAAAAATGACCCTTTTTTGGCAAAGTGCCTAGCTGTAGTTTTTGAACCCTACCTCTGCCGGCACCTAGGGAAACCTAGCAAACCTATACATTTTTGAAAACTAGACACCCAGGGGAATCCAGGATGGGGTGACTTGACTGCCTCCCACCAGGTTCTGTTACCCAGAATCCCTTGCAAACATAATTTTTTTTTTTTTAAAACACATTTTCCCCACATTTCTGTGGTGGAAAGTTCTGGAATCTGCGTGGATCCACAAATTTCCACCCACCCCGCGTTCCCCAAAGTCTTACGAGAAAAATGGTACCTCACTTGTGTGGGTCGGCCTAGTGCCTGCGACAGGAAACGGCGCAAAACGCAACGCGGTCCCACCTCAATTTCGCAGTGAAAAATGACCCTTTTTTGGCAAAGTGCCTAGCTGTAGTTTTTGAACCCTACCTCTGCCGGCACCTAGGGAAACCTAGCAAGCCTATACATTTTTGAAAACTAGACACCCAGGGGAATCCAGGATGGGGTGACTTGACTGCCTCCCACCAGGTTCTGTTACCCAGAATCCCTTGCAAACATAAAAAATTATCAAGATAACCACATTTTCCCCACATTTCTGTGGTGGAAAGTTCTGGAATCTGCGTGGATCCACAAATGTCCACCCACCCCGCGTTCCCCAAAGTCTTACGAGAAAAATGGTACCTCACTTGTGTGGGTCGGCCTAGTGCCTGCGACAGGAAACGGCGCAAAACGCAACGCGGTCCCACCTCAATTTCGCAGTGAAAAATGACCCTTTTTTGGCAAAGTGCCTAGCTGTAGTTTTTGAACCCTACCTCTGCCGGCACCTAGGGAAACCTAGCAAGCCTATACATTTTTGAAAACTAGACACCCAGGGGAATCCAGGATGGGGTGACTTGACTGCCTCCCATCAGGTTCTGTTACCCAGAATCCCTTGCAAACATAAAAAATTGTCCAAAAAACACATTTCCCCACATTTCTGTGGTGGAAAGTTCTGGAATCTGCGTGGATCCACAAATTTCCACCCACCCCGCGTCCCCCAAAGTCTTACGAGAAAAATGGTACCTCACTTGTGTGGGTCAACCTAGTGCCTGCGACAGGAAACGGCGCAAAACGCAACGTGGTCACACCTCAATTTCGCAGTGAAAAATGACCCTTTTTGGCAAAGTGCCTAGCTGTAGTTTTTGAACCCTACCTCTGCCGGCACCTAGGGAAACCTATCAAACCTATACATTTTTGAAAACTAGACACCCAGGGGAATCCAGGATGGGGTGACTTGACTGCCTCCCACCAGGTTCTGTTACCCAGAATCCCTTGCAAACATAAAAAATTGTCAAAGAAACCACATTTTCCCCACATTTCTGTGGTGGAAAGTTCTGGAATCTGCGTGGATCCACAAATTTCCACCCACCCCGCGTTTCCCAAAGTCTTACGAGAAAAATGGTACCTCACTTGTGTGGGTCGGCCTAGTGCCTGCGACAGGAAACGGCGCAAAACGCAACGCGGTCACACCTCAATTTCGCAGTGAAAAATGACCTTTTTTTTGCAAAGTGCCTAGCTGTAGTTTTTGAACCCTACCTCTGCCGGCACCTAGGGAAACCTAGCAAACCTATACATTTTTGAAAACTAGACACCCAGGGGAATCCAGGATGGGGTGACTTGACTGCCTCCCACCAGGTTCTGTTACCCAGAATCCCTTGCAAACATAAAAAATTGTCAAAAAAAACACATTTTCCCCACATTTCTGTGGTGGAAAGTTCTGGAATCTGCGTGGATCCACAAATTTCCACCCACCCCGCGTCCCCCAAAGTCTTACGAGAAAAATGGTACCTCACTTGTGTGGGTCGGCCTAGTGCCTGCGACAGGAAACGGCGCAAAACGCAACGTGGTCACACCTCAATTTCGCAGTGAAAAATGACCCTTTTTTGGCAAAGTGCCTAGCTGTAGTTTTTGAACCCTACCTCTGCCGGCACCTAGGGAAACCTAGCAAACCTATACATTTTTGAAAACTAGACACCCAGGGGAATCCAGGATGGGGTGACTTGACTGCCTCCCACCAGGTTCTGTTACCCAGAATCCCTTGCAAACATAACAAATTGTCAAAAAAACCACATTTTCCCCACATTTCTGTGGTGGAAAGTTCTGGAATCTGCGTGGATCCACAAATTTCCACCCACCCCGCGTTCCCCAAAGTCTAACGAGAAAAATGGTACCTCACTTGTGTGGGTCGGCCTAGTGCCTGCGACAGGAAACGGCGCAAAACGCAACATGGTCACACCTCAATTTCGCAGTGAAAGATGACCCTTTTTTGGCAAAATGCCTAGCTGTAGTTTCTGAACCCTAGCTCTGCCGGCACCTAGGGAAACCTACCAAACCCACACATTTCTGAAAAGTAGACACCCGGGGCTTCCAGGAGGTATGGCTTGCGTGGATCCCCCAACGTTTCCTTACCCAGAATCCCTTGCAAACCTCAATTTTAGCTGAAAAAATCACTTTTTTCACACATTTGTGTGTGGGAAAGTGTGGCATCACTGGCCTCACACAAATTTCCTACCACCCAGCGTTCCCCAGGTCTCCCGATAAAAATGGTGCCTCACTTGTGTGGGAGGCCCAAGTACTCGCGACAGGCAAGGGCCCACAACGTAGTGAGGCGACCTCAAAATTGCCTATCTCAAAGCCACCTGGTTTTGCAAGGGGTCACCTGGGTTTTGGCCTCGTGCTCGGCGGCCATCTAGGGAAACCTACCAAACCCACACATTTCTGAAAAGTAGACACCCGGGGCTTCCAGGGAGGTATGGCTTGCGTGGATCCCCCAACGTTTCCTACCCAGAATCCCTTGCAAACCTCAATTTTAGCTGAAAAAATCACTTTTTCCACACATTTGTGTGTGGGAAAGTGTGGCATCACTGGCCTCACACAAATTTCCTACCACCCAGCGTTCCCCCAGGTCTCCCGATAAAAATGGTGCCTCACTTGTGTGGGAGGCCCAAGTACCGCGACAGGCAAGGGCCCACAACGTAGTGAGGCGACCTCAAATTGCCTATCTCAAAACCACCTGGTTTTGCAAGGGAGTCACCTGGGTTTTGGCTCGTGCTCGGCGGCCATCTAGGGAAACCTACCAAACCCACACATTTCTGAAAAGTAGACACCCGGGGGCTTCCAGGGAGGTATGGCTTGTGTGGATCCCCCAACGTTTCCTTACCCAGAATCCCTTGCAAACCTCAATTTTAGCTGAAAAATCACTTTTTCACACATTTGTGTGTGGGAAAGTGTGGCATCACTGGCCTCACACAAATTTCCTACCACCCAGCGTTCCCCCAGGTCTCCCGATAAAATGGTGCCTCACTTGTGTGGGAGGCCCAAGTACTCGCGACAGGCAAGGGCCCACAACGTAGTGAGGCGACCTCAAAATTGCCTATCTCAAAACCACCTGGTTTTGCAAGGGGGTCACCTGGGTTTTGGCCCCGTGCTCGGCGGCCATCTAGGAAACCTACCAAACCCACACATTTCTGAAAAGTAGACACTCGGGGCTTCCAGGGAGGTATGGCTTGCGTGGATCCCCCAACGTTTCCTTACCCAGAATCCCTTGCAAACCTCAATTTTAGCTGAAAAAATCACTTTTTCACACATTTGTGTGTGGGAAAGTGTGGCATCACTGGCCTCACACAAATTTCCTACCACCCAGCGTTCCCCAGGTCTCCCGATAAAAATGGTGCCTCACTTGTGTGGGAGGCCCAAGTACTCGCGACAGGCAAGGGCCCACAACGTAGTGAGGCGACCTCAAAATTGCCTTTCTCAAAACCACCTGGTTTTGCAAGGAGGTCACCTGGGTTTTGGCCCGTGCTCGGCGGCCATCTAGGAAACCTACCAAACCCACACATTTCTGAAAAGTAGACACCCGGGGCTTCCAGGGAGGTATGGCTTGCGTGGATCCCCAACGTTTCCTTACCCAGAATCCCTTGCAAACCTCAATTTTAGCTGAAAAATCACTTTTTTCACACATTTGTGTGTGGGAAAGTGTGGCATCACTGGCCTCACACAAATTTCCTACCACCCAGCGTTCCCCCAGGTCTCCCGATAAAAATGGTGCCTCACTTGTGTGGGAGGCCCAAGTACTCGCGACAGGCAAGGGCCCACAACGTAGTGAGGCGACCTCAAAATTGCCTATCTCAAAACCACCTGGTTTTGCAAGGGGGTCACCTGGGTTTTTGGCCCGTGCTCGGCGGCCATCTAGGAAACCTACCAAACCCACACATTTCTGAAAAGTAGACACCTGGGGGCTTCCAGGAGGTATGGCTTGCGTGGATCCCCCAACGTTTCTTACCCAGAATCCCTTGCAAACCTCAATTTTAGCTGAAAAAATCACTTTTTTCACACATTTGTGTGTGGGAAAGTGTGGCATCACTGGCCTCACACAAATTTCCTACCACCCAGCGTTCCCCCAGGTCTCCCGATAAAAATGGTGCCTCACTTGTGTGGGAGGCCCAAGTACCCGCGACAGGCAAGGGCCCAAAACATTTTTTGATAGGCAATGTTGATGTTGCCGCAAAACGTTTTGTGTCCTTGCCTGTCGCGGGTACTTGGGCCTCCCACACAAGTGAGGCACCATTTTTATCGGGAGACCTGGGGGAACGCTGGGTGGTAGGAAATTTGTGTGAGGCCAGTGATGCCACACTTTCCCACACACAAATGTGTGAAAAAAGTGATTTTTTCAGCTAAAATTGAGGTTTGCAAGGGATTCTGGGTAAGGAAACGTTGGGGGATCCACGCAAGCCATACCTCCCTGGAAGCCCCCAGGTGTCTACTTTTCAGAAATGTGTGGGTTTGGTAGGTTTCCCTAGATGGCCGCCGAGCACGGGCCAAAACCCAGGTGACTCCCTTGCAAAACCAGGTGGTTTTGAGATAGGCAATTTTGAGGTCGCCTCACTACGTTGTGGGCCCTTGCCTGTCGCGGGTACTTGGGCCTCCCACACAAGTGAGGCACCATTTTTATCGGGAGACCTGGGGGAACGCTGGGTGGTAGGAAATTTGTGTGAGGCCAGTGATGCCACACTTTCCCACACACAAATGTGTGAAAAAGTGATTTTTTCAGCTAAAATTGAGGTTTGCAAGGGATTCTGGGTAAGGAAACGTTGGGGGATCCACGCAAGCCATACCTCCCTGGAAGCCCCCGGGTGTCTACTTTTCAGAAATGTGTGGGTTTGGTAGGTTTCCTAGATGGCCGCCGAGCACGGGGCCAAAACCCAGGTGACTCCCTTGCAAAACCAGGTGGTTTTGTGAAAGGCCATTTTGAGGTCGCCTCAATACGTTGTGGGCCCTGCCTGTCGCTGGTACTTGGGCCTCCCACACAAGTGAGGCACCATTTTTATCGGGAGACCTGGGGGAACGCTGGGTGGTAGGAAATTTGTGTGAGGCCAGTGATGCCACACTTTCCCACACAAAAATGTGTGAAAAAGTGATTTTTTCAGCTAAAAGTGAGGTTTGCAGGGATTCTGGGTAAGGAAACGTTGGGGATCCACGCAAGCCATACCTCCCTGGAAGCCCCCGGGTGTCTACTTTTCAGAAATGTGTGGGTTTGGTAGGTTTCCTAGATGGCCGCCGAGCACGGGGCCAAAACCCAGGTGACCCCCTTGCAAAACCAGGTGGTTTTGTGAAAGGCCATTTTGAGGTCGCCTCAATACGTTGTGGGCCCTTGCCTGTCGCGGGTACTTGGGCCTCCCACACCAGTGAGGCACCATTTTTATCGGGAGACCTGGGAGAACGCTGGGTGGTAGGAAATTTGTGTGAGGCCAGTGATGCCACACTTTCCCACACAAAAATGTGTGAAAAAGTGATTTTTTCAGCTAAAAGTGAGGTTTGCAAGGGATTCTGGGTAAGGAAACGTTGGGGGATCCACGCAAGCCATACCTCCCTGGAAGCCCCCGGGTGTCTACTTTTCAGAAATGTGTGGGTTTGGTAGGTTTCCTAGATGGCCGCCGAGCACGGGGCCAAAACCCAGGTGACTCCCTTGCAAAACCAGGTGGTTTTGAGATAGGCAATTTTGAGGTCGCTCACTACGTTGTGGGCCCTTGCCTGTCGCGAGTACTTGGGCCTCCCACACAAGTGAGGCACCATTTTTATCGGGAGACCTGGGGGAACGCTGGGTGGTAGGAAATTTGTGTGAGGCCAGTGATGCCACACTTTCCCACACACAAATGTGTGAAAAAGTGATTTTTTCAGCTAAAATTGAGGTTTGCAAGGGATTCTGGGTAAGGAAACGTTGGGGGATCCACGCAAGCCATACCTCCCTGGAAGCCCCCGGGTGTCTACTTTTCAGAAATGTGTGGGTTTGGTAGGTTTCCCTAGATGGACGCCGAGCACGGGGCCAAAAACCCAGGTGACTCCCTTGCAAAACCAGGTGGTTTTGTGAAAGGCCATTTTGAGGTCGCCTCAATACGTTGTGGGCCCTTGCCTGTCGCGGGTACTTGGGCCTCCCACACCAGTGAGGCACCATTTTTATCGGGAGACCTGGGGGAACGCTGGGTGGTAGGAAATTTGTGTGAGGCCAGTGATGCCACACTTTCCCACACAAAAATGTGTGAAAAAGTGATTTTTTCAGCTAAAAGTGAGGTTTGCAGGGATTCTGGGTAAGGAAACGTTGGGGGATCCACGCAAGCCATACCTCCCTGGAAGCCCCCGGGTGTCTACTTTTCAGAAATGTGTGGGTTTGGTAGGTTTCCCTATGTGGCCGCCGAGCCCCGGGCCAAAAACCCAGGTGACCCCCCTTGCAAAACCAGGTCATAATGAGATAATGTGTTGTTTATTTCTGCAGCGTGAAAATGTTGGCACAATATTGCAAGGAAAATGTGACAGACATTTTGAGGTTTGCAGGACATTGTGGGTACCATAACTTGTTGGGATCCACAAGAGAGATATCACCATGTACTCCCATGGGTGTTTCGTTTACGACAATATCTACAGTTGGTAGGTTATTCTTAGACGGAATGTACACCTTGGCAGACAGACTAAAAAGACAAAGATTACTGCACAGCCATCTATTCCTCAAGCACACACACACATACTGGTTGGATTTGGCACGAGGGCAAGTGATGGTTCAGTATATACAATTTTATTAACAAGAGATTTCACAAAAATGAAATGCACTGTCAATAATTGAAAGGACAAAAAACTGAACCAGTGACTCGCAGCTCGTGAGCTGTAAAGCCACGTCAAGGCCCCAACCGCTTTACAGGCCATTCACACACCTTTCATACGTGATACACACAAGACCATTCACACCCCCAGGCATGAAACAAACACATTACAACATTCACAAAAAGGGACAAGGTACACCCTGCTTGAGAAAGACAAAAAAAAATATTACTGCACAGCCATCTAATCCTCAAGCACACACACACATACTGGTTGGATTTGGCACGAGGGTGAGTGATGGTTCAGTATATACAATTGTATTAACAAGTGATTTCACAAAAATGAAATGCACTGTTAATAATTGAAAGGACGAGAAACTGAACCATTGACTCACAGCTCGTGAGCTGTAAAGCCACGACAAGGCACCAACCTCTTTACAGGCCATTCATACACCTTTCATACGTGTGACAAATACAAAACCATTCACACCACCAGCCGCGGGCCCATCACATTACAACACTCACACCAGCAGACAGCGCCATTCAAGGGCCCATCACTTTCACACGCCCACATTCCTAACACAGCAACCACACAACCTGATGGATTGCGTGGAGTGTCGCTCGGCTAGCAGTGTGTGTAGTGACCAGCAGCAAGTCACTACTCACACACTGCCAGCCGAGCGCCACTCCACGCACACCGCCAGCCAAGCACCAGCCTACACACACCACCATCACATTTAGGATTTTTTTATACAAAAAAGAAAACACAAACAAATTGCAAATAGATACAAATCTACTAACACAAAATCAGAAACATTGCACTAATGCCAACCTTGAAACAGAACAACAATTCTTAAACATTACAGACCAGGCAGTTCACTTTACCACTCATGGTTGCTCCCAATAATTCTTTTGCTTGTGGTACGCTCTATAACAAGCAGGCACACACAGCCCAGGGTTAGAAGGACACTCAGGGCAGTACATACGAGTCTCCTTCCACGTACCTCTTCGCCAACAGACTCTACATCTCCTAGTGGGAAAGTCTTTTGAGGATGTAGGAGGAATGTGATCAGGAAAGTGGCGATCTTTCAATCGAGCCACATCCTCCACCACTCCAACTCTAGGAACACTTGCCTGTTCCACAACAACAAGGCTGCCTATGACAGACTCCTGAAACTGAACAAAAGTCAACTTTGACGCAGGAGAACACTCCTTGAACACAACAAAAGCATTGAAAGTTGCTAAATTGAAGAGATGGATGGCCAACTTCTTATACCAAATGTAAGACTTACGAATAGCAGTGTAAGGTTCCAACCTCTGATCTACTCTATCAACACCACCCATGTGCTTATTGTAGTCTAAAATGCACACAGGTTTGCGCACTTCAGCAATCTGACCCCAAACAGCCACAGGTGAAGTACTCTCATCATGGATGGTAGTCAGCATGTACACATCCCTCCTGTCCACAAATTTCACAGCTAGCAGTTCCTCACTACGCAAGGCACTGCACTGTCCCCTCTGAAGTTTTTTGCAAACAAGCTCTTTTGGATAACCTTTACGGTTAGAGCGGATTGTGCCACAAGCAAAAGTGTCCACTTTGAACAATTCCTTAAACAATTGCACAGCAGTGTAGAAGTTATCAATGTACAAATGGTGGCCTCTGTTAAACAGTCCTCTAGCAAGTTCCCACACAATTTTCTCTGAAACTCCTACTAAAGTGGACGGACAACCAGGGGGTCAATAGTGGAATCCCTACCAGTGTACACACGCAAATTAAAAACATATCCTGTCCTACTCTCAGACAACATATGCAGCTTAATTCCATAGCGTTCCCTCTTGCTAGGAATGTACTGCCTAAAAACCAAACGGCCCTTGAACAGCACCAAAGACTCATCAATAGATATTTCTTTCCCTGGAGTATAGATCTCTGAAAATCGATCTACAAAGTGATCAAGAACAGGCCGAATCTTAAAAAGACGGTCACATTCAGGGTGATCTCGTGGCAACGCCAAACCATTATCAACAAAATGCAGCATCCGAAGCAAAAGTAAATACCGATCACGAGTCATAACTGCAGGAAATATGGCCGTTGCCATCAAGGGACTGGTAGACCAATATGAACTCATGGACGGCTTCCTTATCAAACCCATCAAAAAAGTCAAACCCAAAAACTTCTTCATCTCTTCCAGATTTGTGGGACTCCACCGGGTAGCTCTAGAATGGGGCCTAAGTCTGGCACTGTTGTCCCTCAAAAACTGTTCAGCATACAAATTAGTCTGCTCAACAATCTCACCCAAAAATACATCATCCATAAACAACTGAAAATACTGTATAGGCAAATAATGTTCACAATCCACTCTACACCCTGCATAACCACTAAAGGCAGGCAACACCGGCTGCACCATGTTTGGATCAACCCAGAGTCCAGCACTTCCAGTAGGAAGCCTAGCAGCCCCAGGCTGCAATCCAGATGCCTCTTGCACCATCGGCACAGTAGTATCCTCCTCTAAATCAGGCACTTCATCTGCACTGAGAGTACCTTCATCATCCGATGATTCCATGTGGAGAGAAAACTCACTGCCTGAATCTTCCCCTCCCTCCTCTCCCTCAGACGCACTGTCAGTCTCATAATCCTGCTCAGAGGAAGATTCAAGAAGCAAACCAACCACCTGCTGAGCAGTAATTCTACGGCTAGCCATAATGCTTACTAATAAAGGTTACTTGTCAAACAAGTCAACAACAACAAACCCTTTGTAAAAAAAAAAGAAATAAACAAAATGTAGCTTTATCACAAAGACCTATATACTCCAACACTATACCACTCACGTGACAGAAGCAGCTAGACTCACCACCACCTACTCTGCACAGACACAGTAAGGATCAACAATATCCCACTAAAAAAGAAGAAGAAAAAAATTACACATAAGACAATGCAAAACATCGCAAAGAATTTCATGCTCTGAACACTAACAAATATGCTGCCATTATGGCACCACTTACAAAAAATTCATTCATGCATGACAATAATACTCATTTGGAGTACACACAACAAAAATATTTTTCTTACCAAATAAATGCAATTACGCAAAACTGCAGAACCACCACTGCCGAAACCGCAAACAGGAATCAAAAGCTTTACACTAGAATAAAAAGGAGGAAAAAAACATTACAATCACATATGCAAATAATGCACCAGTCCACACACAATCCACCAGCCAAGCTAAGGGGTAGGTGGGCCTAACAGTATAAATAAAATATTCACACCCGTAAAAGGGAGCAACCCTTGCCCTTTTGGCCACTCCCCAACACAAAAATTAAAAAAACCCTGGTGCCTAGTGGGCATTCCTGCTGCACGATCACATGATCGTGCAGCAGGAATGCACAAAGAGGCATCGGGGGAAAGGAAAACCATTTCCTTTCCCTCGATGCCTCTTTTGATACAAAAGCCCCCCCTCCCCGAGCCAAACCTCACCTGATTTCCCGACGCGCTGGAAGCAAATGGCTTCCAGCGCGTCGGGGAAGAAAGGGAAACCCTCAATGATGTCAGCGCGCTGACGTCATTGATGGGGCGGGGGAGGCAGGGGAAGCCCTTCCCCTGCCTCCCCCAAAAAAACCTAACGATCAGATTCTCACGGGGGAGCGCCAGCGCTTCCCCGTGGGTGGTCTTATGACGAGCTGGACTCGTCACGAGCACTGTGTGCCATGACGAGTCCAGCTCGTCATAAGCACCGAAGGGGATAAAGGGTCAGAGCAGGATCTCAGCGGCAGACGAGGAGAAGGAACCTCCTGGTCACAGGAACTACACGAGCATTGCGCTCGAGAAATTCAAGGATGCAAAGACCTCCATCAAGGATTACAGCTAACTTTTCAGGGTGTAAATGGAGAGAAGGCACATCTGCCCTGCATATTTATCCACGAAGATGCCACCGTTTTGTGCAATACCTCTACTCAACTGGAGTACTTTCTACTGGCTAATCAGTAAGTGCTACCTCGTTGGGTAAATGTATAGTGCCTTTCCTACACTACAGCTGCGTAAAGGACCAGAAGAATTGTCTCCAGTGACCTGTGTGTCTGTAACTTTGCCACCGCGCCGAAAGCGCCAGGATCCTTTGAGTAAGCTGTCCATCATAGTGGGGAAAGGGCGGGCATACGTTGCATACCGCTAGTGTATGTGTGGCGGGGCCAAACGAGCGGGGCTTCTAGGCCCGTTCACATGCCTCTTGTTTATAAAGGGTCACAGCAGGATCTCAGCGGCAGACGAGGAGAAGGAACCTCATGGTCACAGGAACTACACGAGCATTGCGCTCGAGAAATTCAAGGATGCAAAGACCTCCATCAAGGATTACAGCTAACTTTTCAGGGTGTAAATGGAGGGAAGGCACATCTCCACGCTCACGAATTCTACACGAGAATTGCGCTCGAGAAAATGAAGTATGCAAAGACCTCCATCAAGGATTACAGCTAACTTGTCAGGGTGTAAATGGAGAGAAGGCACATCTGCCCTGCATATTTATCCACGAAGATGCCACCGTTTTGTGCAATACCTCTACTCAACTGGAGTGCTTTCTACTGGCTAATCAGTAAGTGCTACCTCGTTGGGTAAATGTATAGTGCCTTTCCTACACTACAGCTGCGTAAAGGACCAGAAGAATTGTCTCCAGTGACCTGTGTGTCTGTAACTTTGCCACCGCGCCGAAAGTGCCGGGGTCCTTTGAGTAAGCTGTCCATCATAGTGGGGAAAGGGCGGGCATACGTTGCATACCGCTAGTGTATGTGTGGCGGGGCTTCTAGGCCCGTTCACATGCCTCTTGTTTATAAAGGGTCAGAGCAGGATCTCAGCGGCAGACGAGGAGAAGGAACCTCATGGTCACAGGAACTGCACGAGCATTGCGCTCGAGAAATTCAAGGATGCAAAGACCTCCATCAAGGATTACAGCTAACTTTTCAGGGTGTAAATGGAGAGAAGGCACATCTCCACGCTCACGAATTCTACACGAGAATTGCGCTCGAGAAAATGAAGGATGCAAAGACCTCCATCAAGGATTACAGCTAACTTGTCAGGGTGTAAATGGAGAGAAGGCACATCTGCCCTGCATATTTATCCACGAAGATGCCACCGTTTTGTGTAATACCTCTACTCAACTGGAGTGCTTTCTACTGGCTAATCAGTAAGTGCTACCTCGTTGGGTAAATGTATAGTGCCTTTCCTACACTACAGCTGCGTAAAGGACCAGAAGAATTGTCTCCAGTGACCTGTGTGTCTGTAACTTTGCCACCGCGCCGAAAGCGCCGGGGTCCTTTGAGTAAGCTGTCCATCATAGTGGGGAAAGGGCGGGCATACGTTGCATACCGCTAGTGTATGTGTGGCGGGGCTTCTAGGCCCGTTCACATGCCTCTTGTTTATAAAGGGTCAGAGCAGGATCTCAGCGGCAGACGAGGAGAAGGAACCTCATGGTCACAGGAACTACACGAGCATTGCGCTCGAGAAATTCAAGGATGCAAAGACCTCCATCAAGGATTACAGCTAACTTTTCAGGGTGTAAATGGAGAGAAGGCACATCTCCACGCTCACGAATTCTACACGAGAATTGCGCTCGAGAAAATGAAGGATGCAAAGACCTCCATCAAGGATTACAGCTAACTTGTCAGGGTGTAAATGGAGAGAAGGCACATCTGCCCTGCATATTTATCCACGAAAATGCCACCGTTTTGTGCAATACCTCTACTCAACTGGAGTGCTTTCTACTGGCTAATCAGTAAGTGCTACCTCGTTGGGTAAATGTATAGTGCCTTTCCTACACTACAGCTGCGTAAAGGACCAGAAGAATTGTCTCCAGTGACCTGTGTGTCTCTAACTTTGCCACCGCGCCGAAAGCGCCGGGGTCCTTTGAGTAAGCTGTCCATCATAGTGGGGAAAGGGCGGGCATACGTTGCATACCGCTAGTGTATGTGTGGCGGGGCTTCTAGGCCCGTTCACATGCCTCTTGTTTATAAAGGGTCAGAGCAGGATCTCAGCGGCAGACGAGGAGAAGGAACCTCATGGTCACAGGAACTACACGAGCATTGCGCTCGACAAATTCAAGGATGCAAAGACCTCCATCAAGGATTACAGCTAACTTTTCAGGGTGTAAATGGAGAGAAGGCACATCTCCACGCTCACGAATTCTACACGAGAATTGAGCTCGAGAAAATGAAGGATGCAAAGACCTCCATCAAGGATTACAGCTAACTTGTCAGGGTGTAAATGGAGAGAAGGCACATCTGCCCTGCATATTTATCCACGAAGATGCCACCGTTTTGTGCAATACCTCTACTCAACTGGAGTACTTTCTACTGGCTAATCAGTAAGTGCTACCTCGTTGGGTAAATGTATAATGCCTTTCCTACACTACAGCTGCGTAAAGGACCAGAATAATTGTCTCCAGTGACCTGTGTGTCTGTAACTTTGCCACCGCGCCGAAAGCGCCGGGATCCTTTGAGTAAGCTGTCCATCATAGTAGGGAAAGGGCGGGCATACGTTGCATACCGCTAGTGTATGTGTGGCGGGGCCAAACGAGCGGGGCTTCTAGGCCCGTTCACATGCCTCTTGTTTATAAAGGGTCAGAGCAGGATCGCAGCGGCAGACGAGGAGAAGGAACCTCCTGGTCACAGGAACTACACGAGGATTGCGCTCGAGAAAATCAAGGGTGCAGAGACCTCCATCAAGGATTACAGCTAACTTTACAGGGTGGCAATGGAGAGAAGGCACATCTCCACGCTAACAATGGCGCTCGTGAGCATTCCTGCTGCACGATCACATGATCGTGCAGCAGGAATGCACAAAAGAGGCATCGGGGGAAAGGAAAACCCTTTCCTTTCCCTCGATGTCTCTTTCAGAATCAAACCCCCCTCCCCGAGCCAAAACTCACCTTATTTCCCGACGCGCTGGAAGCAAATGGCTTCCAGCGCGTCGGGAAGAAAGGGAAACCCTCAATGATGTCAGCGCGCCTCGCGTGCTGACGTCATTGATGGGGGGCGGGGGCGGGGAGGCAGGGGAAGTCCTTCCCCTGCCTCCTAAAAAACCCCGACGATCGGATTCCCACGGGGAGCGCCAGCGCTTCCCCGTGGGTGAGTCTATGACGAGCTGGACTCGTCATGAGCACACGAGCACTGTGTGCCATGACGAGTCCAGCTCGTCATAAGCATGGAAGGGGTTAAAGGTGAATACTGATTGATGTACAGAAGGGATTTCTACCTTGCCCTTGAGATACCCTACCACCAACCCAGGGCGTATTAGTTTCCCGACCCCTTAAGGAGGGTAGCAGGGGTCTTTTGATCCCCCCATATTTACCCTTGGGTTTAGAATAGCAATTCCTCACATAATGGCCTTTTTTGCCACAGTATAAACAAATACCTAGTTTCCCACGATGTTCTTTCTCTTTGTTCGTTAAAGAAGCCCATACTGTTCCTATCTCCATAGGTTCGGGAGTGACAGGACCTCTCCTCCCTTGTGTGGTGCTTTTGTCATACCGAAGAGAAGGATACTCCCCCCTCTTCCTTTCCCCCTTACGATCATTAATCCTGTGATCCAGTCGCAAGGTCAGGTTAATCAAATCTAGACAAGAGGTGGGTTGAGGATCTATCTGTGCTAGAACATCCTTCAATTCTTCTCTTA
Source organism: Calotriton arnoldi (assembly GCA_963921515.1). Classification (NCBI taxonomy): domain Eukaryota; kingdom Metazoa; phylum Chordata; class Amphibia; order Caudata; family Salamandridae; genus Calotriton; species Calotriton arnoldi. The sequence continues at coordinate 55,103 of CAWUFW010020005.1, forward strand.
ACCCCTGGTAAAACAGAGCGGCTTGTTTTCCTCTGGCCATCGGGTTTCAGCTATCAGTCTCTGAAATGTGGTGATATACCACACCTGCTCCTTGTGACCCTGTCTCAACTCCAGCAGGTCTCTATCAGCAGTGAATGTAGAGGCTCTGTGATCAAACATGCGCTCAAACTCTGTTTGAAAACCATCCCAATCGTACAACAACGCATCATCTTTTCTGACCAAAGGAACAGCCCATTGTGCCGCATCCCCAACCAAGTAGGAAATTACAAAGGCTACTCTGGCTTGATTTGTAACAAAGATTTTAGGACGACAAGAAAAATGCAATAATATCTGTGTCATGAACACCTGCACCTTGGTAGGATCTCCATTAAACCTTTCTGGGACCGCAAATGGTATCTGAACCAGCATTTCTACTGTAATAGGGGCTGATGCCGTCGTTGGACCACTCGTTGACCAGGTAAACCATTCCTGAGCATGGCTACCTGTTGCGTCAAAGGGATTTCTCTGTATCCTATCCACCCTTTCTTGTAAAGCTGCGGTTTGTTCTCTTGATGCAGCTAATTCAGTTTGTACTAGTTGTAAGGCAGCTATAACATCATCTAAGGTGGCCATAGTTAAGCAGCCAATCGACCGGGAGGGTTAGAAAACATAGGCAGATTATTCTGTCATCTGTGAATACCTCGGAGTCGATTTGATGCACCCCTATTCCCTCTTTCTGCACCCCTCTTGCCTCTTTTTGCACCTCTGTTCCTTCTTTCTGCATTTCTTTTGTTTCTTTATGCACCTCTATTGCTTCTTTCTGCACCCCTCTTGCCCCTTTCTCCACTCCTCATCCGTCTTTCTGCACCTCTGTTGCTTCTTTCTGCACTTCTGTTGCTGATTTCTGTACCTCTCTTGCTTCTTTCTTCACCCCTCGTGCCTCTTTCTGCACTCCTCCTCCCTCTTTTTTGCACTCCTCTTGCCTCTTTCTGCACCTCTGTTGCTTCTTTTTGCACTCCTCCTGCTTCTTTCTACACCCCTCTTGCCACTTTCTTCACCCCTGTTCCCCCTTCTTGCATCCCTGTTGCTTCTTTCTGCACTTCTGTTCTTTCTTTCTGCACTTGTTTTGTTTCTAACTGCATATCTCTTGCTTCCTTCGGCACCCCACGTGCCTCTTTCTGCACCCCTCTTCCCTCTTTCTGCACCCCTCTTGCCTCTTTCGGCACCTCTCTTGCTTCTTTCTGCACCCCTCTTGCCTCTTTCTCCACCCCTTTTCCCCGTTTTAGCATCTCTGTTGCTTCTTTGTGCACTTCGCTTGCCTCTTTCTCCACCCTTCATCCGTCTTTCTGCACCTCTGTTGCTTCTTTCTGCTCTTCTTTTGCTGATTTATGACCCTCTCCTGCTTCTTTCTTCATCCCTTGTGCCTCTTTATGCACCCCTCTTCCCTCTTTCTACACCACTCTGGCCTCTTTCTGCACCTCTGTTCGTTCTTTCTGTACTTCTTTTGTTTCTTTATGCACGTCTCTTGCTTCTTTCTGCACCCCTTGTGCTTCTTTCTGCACCCCTATTCCCTCTTTCTGCACCCCTCTTGCCTCTTTTTGCACCTCTGTTCCTTCTTTCTGCATTTCTTTTGTTTCTTTATGCACCTCTATTGCTTCTTTCTGCACCCCTCTTGCCCCTTTCTCCACTCCTCATCCGTCTTTCTGCACCTCTGTTGCCTCTTTCTGCACTCCTCTTCCCTCTTTTTTGCACTCCTCTTGCCACTTTCTGAACGTCTGTTGCTTCTTTTTGCACTCCTTCTGCTTCTTTCTACACCCCTCTTGCCACTTTCTCCACCCCTGTTCCCCCTTCTTGCATCCCTGTTGCTTCTTTCTGCACTTCTGTTATTTCTTTCTGCACTTGTTTTGTTTCTATCTGCATATCTCTTGCTTCCTTCGGCACCCCACGTGCCTCTTTCTGCACCCCTCTTCCCTCTTTTTGCACCCCTCTTGCCTCTTTCTGCACTTCTCTTGCCTCTTTCTCCAACCCTCATCCCTCTTTCTGTACCTCTGTTGCTTCTTTCTGCACTTCTCTTACTTCTTTCTGCACCTCTGTCCCTTCTTTCTACAACCCTTGTGCCTCTTTCTGGACCCCTCTTCCCTCTTTCTGCACCCCTCTTTCTGCACCTCTGTTCCTTCTTTCTGCTCTTCTTTTGTTTCTTTCTGCACCACTCTTGCTTCTTTCTGCACCCCTCTTGCCTCTTTCTCCACCCCTGTTCCCCGTTTTTGCATCTCTGTTGCTTCTTTCTGCACTTCTCTTGCCCCTTTCTCCGGCTCTCATCCGTCTTTCTGCACCTCTGTTGCTTCTTTCTACACTTCTCTTGCTGATTTCTGTACCTCTTTTGTTTCTTTCTGCACCTCTCTTGCTTCTTTCTGCACCCCCTTGCCTCTTTCTCCACCCCTCTTCCGCCTTTTTTCATCTCTGTTGCTTCTTTGTGCACTTCGCTTGCCTCCTTCTCCACCCCTCATCCATCTTTCTGCACCTCTGTTGCTTCTTTCTGCACTTCTCTTGCTGATTTCTGTACCTCTTTTGTTTCTTTCTGCACCTCTCTTGCTTCTTTCTGCACCCCTCTTGCCTCTTTCTCCACCCCTCTTCCCCCTTTTTTCATCTCTGTTGCTTCTTTGTGCACTTCGCTTGCCTTTTTCTCCACCCCTCATCCATTTTTCTGCACCTCTGTTGCTTCTTTCTGCACTTCTCTTGCTGATTTCTATACCTCTTTTTTTTCTTTCTGCACCTCTCTTGCTTCTTTCTACACCCCTCTTGCCTCTTTCTCCACCCCTCTTCCCCCTTTTTTCATCTCTGTTGCTTCTTTGTGCACTTCGCTTGCCTCTTTCTCCACCCCTCATCCATCTTTCTACACCTCTGTTGCTTCTTTCTGCACTTCTTTTGCTGATTTCTGTGCCTCTCCTTCTTCTTTCTTCACCCCTCGTGCCTCTTTCTGCACCCCTCTTCCCTCTTTCTGCACCCCTCTTGCCTCTTTCTGTACTTCTTTTGTTTCTTTATGCACGTCTCTTGCTTCTTTCTGCATCCCTCGTGTTTCTTTGTGCACCCCTCTTCCCTCTTTCTGCACCCCTTTTGCCTCTTTTTGCACCTCAGTTCCTTCTTTCTGTACTTCTTTTGTTTCTTTCTGCACCTCTCTTGCTTCTTTCTGCACCTCTCTTGCCACTTTCTCCACCCCTGTTCCCCCTTTTTGCATCTCTGTTGCTTCTTTCTGCACTTCTGTTCTTTCTTTCTGCACTTCTTTTGTTTCTTTCTGCACATCTCTTGCTTCCTTCGGCACCCCCACGTGCCTCTTTCTGCACCCCTCTTCCCTCTTTTTGCACCCCTCTTGCCTCTTTCTGCATCTCTGTTGCTTCTTTCTGCATTCCTCTTGCTTCTTTCTGCACTCCTCATGCCTCTTTCACACACCTCTGCCCTCTTTGTGCACCCCTCTAGCCTCTTTCTGCACCTCTGTTCCTTCTTTCTGCACTTCTTTTGTTTCTTTCTGCAGCTCTCTTGCTTCTTTCTGCAACCCCTTGCCTCTTTCTCCACCCCTCTTGCTTCTTTCTTCACCCCTCGTGCCTCTTTCTGCACCCCTCTTCCCTCTTTTTGCACCCCTCTTGCTGCACCTCTGTTGCTTCTTTCTGCACTACTCTTTCTTCTTTCTGCACCTCTCTTGCTTCTTTCTGCACCACTCGTGCTTCTTTCTGCACCCCTCTTTCTGCCCCTCTGTTCCTTCTTTCTGCACTTCTTTTGTTTCTTTCTGCACTGCGCTTGCTTCTTTCTGCACCCCTCTTGCCACTTTCTCCACCCCTGTTCCCCGTTTTTGCATCTCTGTTGCTTCTTTCTACACTTATCTTGCCTCTTTCTCCACACCTCATCCCTCTTTCTGCACCTCTGTGTCTTCTTTCTGCACTTCTCTTGCTTCTTTCTGCATCTCTGTCCCTTCTTTCTGCAAACCTTTCTGCACCTCTATTCCTTCTTTCTGCACCTCTATTCCTTCTTTCTGCACTTCTTTTGTTTCTTTCTGCAACTCCCTTGCTTCTTTCTGTATCCCTCTTGCCTCTTTCTCCACCCCACTTCCCCCTTTCTGCATCTCTGTTGCTTCTTTATGCACTTCTCTTGCTTCTTTCTGCACCTCTCTTGCTTCTTTCTGCACCCCTTGGGCCTCTTTCTACACCCCTCTTCCCTCTTTCTGCACTCCTCTTGCCTCTTTCTGCACATCTGTTGGACTTTCTGCACTTCTTTTGTTTCTTTCTGCATCTCTAATGCTTCTATCTGCACCCCTCTTGCCTCTTTCTCCACCCCTCTTCCCCCTTTTTTCATCTCTGTTGCTTCTTTGAGCACTTCGCTTGCCTCTTTCTCCACCCCTCATCTGTCTTTCTGCACCTCTGTTGCTTCTTTCTGCACCTCTGTTGCTTGTTTCTGCACCTCTCTTGCTTCTTTCTGCACCCCTCGTGCCTCTTTCACACCCCCTCTTCCCACACCAATCTTGCCTCTTTCTGCACCTCTGTTCCTTCTTTCTGCACTTCTTTTGTTTCTTTCTGCACCTCTCTCTTCTTTCTGCACCCCTTTTGCCTCTTTCTGCACCCCTCATGCCTCTTTCTGTACCTCTGTTCCTTCTTTCTGCACTTCTTCTGTTTCTTTCTGCAGCCCTCGTGCCTCTTTCTGCGCCCCTCTTCCCTCTTTCTGCACTCCTCTTGCCTCTTTCTGCACCTCTGTTGCACTTTCTGTACTTCTTTTGTTTCTTTCTGCACCTCTCTTGCTTCTTTCTGCACCCCTCTTGCCTCTTTCTCCACCTTTTTTCGTCTCTGTTACTTCTTTGTGCACTTCGCTTGCCTCTTTCTCCACCCCTCATCCGTCTTTCTGCACCTCTGTTGCTTCTTTCTGCACTTCTTTTGCTGATTTCTGCACCTCTCCTGCTTCTTTCTTCACCCCTCGTGCCTCTTTCTGCATCCCTCTTCCCTCTTTCTGTACCCCTCTGGCCTCTTTCTGCACCTCTGTTCCTTCTTTCTGTACTTCTTTTGTTTCTTTATGCATGTCTCTTGCTTCTTTCTGCACCCCTCGTGCTTCTTTCTGCACCCCTCTTCCCTCTTTCTGCACCCATCTTGCCTCTTTTTGCACCTCTTTTCCTTCTTTCTGCACTTCTTTTGTTTCTTTATGCATGTCTCTTGCTTCTTTCTGCACCCCTCGTGCTTCTTTCTGCACCCCTCTTCCCTCTTTCTGCACCCATCTTGCCTCTTTTTGCACCTCTTTTCCTTCTTTCTGCACTTCTTTTGTTTCTTTCTGCACCTCTCTTGCTTCTTTCTGCACACCTCTTGCCACTTTCTCCACCCCTGTTCTCCCTTTTTGCATCTCTGTTGCTTCTTTCTGCACTTCTCTTGCCTCTTTCTCCAGCCCTCATCCGTCTTTCTGCACCTCTGTTGCTTCTTTCTGCACTTCTCTTGCTGATTTCTGTACCTCTCTTGCTTCTTTCTTTACCCCTCGTGCCTCTTTCTGCACCCCTCTACCCTCTTTTTTGCACTCCTCTTGCCTCTTTCTGCACCTCTGTTGCTTCTTTTTGCACTCTTCTTGCTTCTTTCTACATCCCTCTTGCCACTTTCTCCACCCCTGTTCCCCCTTCTTGCATCTCTGTTGCTTCTTTCTGCACTTCTCTTGCCTCTTTCTCCAACCCTCATCCCTCTTTCTGCACCTCTGTTGCTTCTTTCTGCACTTCTCTTACTTCTTTCTGCACCTCTGTCCCTTCGTTCTGCAACCCTTGTGCCTCTTTCTGTACCCCTCTTCCCTCTTTCTGCACCCCTCTTTCTGCACCTCTGTTCCTTCTTTCTGCTCTTCTTTTGTTTCTTTCTGCACCACTCTTGCGTCTTTCTGCATCCCTCTTGCCACTTTCTCCAACCCTGTTACCCGTTTTTGCATCTCTGTTGCATCTTTCTGCACATCTCTTGCCTCTTTCTCCGGCCCTCATCCGTCTTTCTGTACCTCTGTTGCTTCTTTCTGCACTTCTCTTGCTGATTTCTGTACCTCTTTTGTTTCTTTCTGCACCTCTCTTGCTTCTTTTTGCACCCCTCTTGCCTCTTTCTGCATCTCTGTTGCTTCTTTCTGCATTCCTCTTGCTTTTTTCTGCACTCCTCGTGCCTCTTTCACACCACTCTTCCATCTTTGTGCACCACTCTTGCCTCGTTCTGCACCTCTGTTCCTTCTTTCTGCACTTCATTTGTTTCTTTCTGCAGCTCTGTTGCTTCTTTCTGCATCTCCTTGCCTCTTTCTCCACCCCTCTTCCCTCTTTCTTCACCCCTGTTGCCTCTTTCAGCACCTCTGTTCTTTCTTTCTGCACTTCTTTTGTTTCTTGCTGCACATCTCTTGCTTCTTTCTGCACCCCTCGTGCCTCTTTCTGTACCCCTCTTCCCTCTTTTTGTACCCCTCTTGCCTCTTGCTGCACCTCTGTTGCTTATTTCTGCACTACTCTTTCTTCTTTCTGCACCTCTCTTGCTTCTTTCTGCACCACTCATGCTTCTTTCTGCACCCCTCTTTCTGCACCTCTGTTCCTTCTTTCTGCTCTTCTTTTGTTTCTTTCTACACCACTCTTGCTTCTTTCTGCACCCCTCTTGCCACTTTCTCCACCCCTGTTCCCCGTTTTTGCATCTCTGTTGCTTCTTTCTGCACTTTTCTTGCCTCTTTCTCCACCCTCGTCCCTCTTTCTGCACCTCTGTGTCTTCTTTCTGTACTTCTCTTGCTTCTTTCTGCACCCCTGTTCCTTCTTTCTGCAAACCTTGTGCCTCTTTCTGCACACCTTTTCCCTCTTTCTGCTCCCCTCTTGCCTCTTTCTGCACCTGTATTCCTCCTTTCTGCACTTCTTTTGTTTCTTTCTGCAACTCTCTTGCTTCTTTCTGTATCCCTCTTGCCTCTTTCTCCACCCCACTTCCCCCTTTCTGCATCTCTGTTGCTTCCTTATGCACTTCTCTTGCTTCTTTCTGCACCTCTCTTGCTTCTTTCTGCACCCCATGTGCCTCTTTCCACACCCCTCTTCCCTCTTTCTGCACTCCTCTTGCCTCTTTCTGCACATCTGTTGGACTTTCTGCACTTCTTTTATTTCTTTCTGCACCTCTGTTGCTTCTTTCTGCACTTCTTTTGCTGATATCTGCACCTCTCCTGCTTCTTTCTGTACTTCTTTTGCTGATTTATGCACCTCTCCTGCTTCGTTCTTCGCCCTCGTGCCTCTTTCTGCACCCCTCTTCCCTCTTTCTGCATCCCTCTTGCCTCTTTCTGCACCTCTGTTCCTTCTTTCTGTACTTCTTTTGAGTCTTTATGTAGGTCTCTTGCTTCTTTCTGCACCTGTCATGCTTCTTTCTGCATCCCTCTTCCCTCTTTCTGCACCCTTCTTGCCTCTTTTTGTACCACTGTTCCCCCTTTTGCATCTCTGTTGCTTCTTTCTGCACTACTCTTGCCTCTTTCTCTACCCCTCATCCCTCTTTCTGCACCTCTGTTGCTTCTTTCTGCACTTCTTTTACTTCTTTATGCACCACTCTCCCTTCTTTCTGCAACCCTTCTGCTTCTTTCTGTACCCCTCTTCCCTCTTTCTGCACCCCTCTTTCTGCACCTCTGTTCCTTCTTTCTGCTCTTCTTTTGTTTCTTTCTGCACCACTCTTGCTTCTTTCTGCACCCCTTTGCCACTTTCTCCACCCCTGTTCCCCTTTTTGCATCTCTGTTGCTTCTTTCTGCACTTATCTTGCCTCTTTCTCCACCCCTCATCTCTCTTTCTGCACCTCTGTGTCTTCTTTCTGCACTTCTCTTGCTTCTTTCTGCACCTCTGTCCCTTCTTTCTGCAAACCTTGTGCCTCTTTCTGCACACCTTTTCCCTCTTTCTGCTCCCCTTTTGCCTCTCTCTGCACCTCTATTCCTTCTTTCTGCACTCCTTTTGTTTCTTCCTGCAACTCTCTTGCTTCTTTCTGTATCCCTCTTGCCTCTTTCTCCATCCCTCTTGCCTCTTTCTCCACTCCACTTCCCCCTTTCTGCATCTCTGTTGCTTCTTTATGCACTTCTCTTGCTTCTTTCTGTACCTCTCTTGCCTCTTTCTGCACCCCTCTTCCCTCTTTCTGCACTCCTCTTGCCTCTTTCTGCACTTCTGTTGCACTTTCTGCACTTCTTTTGTTTCTTTCTGCACCTCTCTTGCTTCTTTCTGCACCCCTCTTGCCTCTTTCTCCACCCCTCTTCCCCCTTTTTAAATCTCTGTTGCTTCTTTATGCACTTCTCTTGCTTCTTTCTGTACCTCTCTTGCCTCTTTCTGCACCCCTCTTCCCTCTTTCTGCACTCCTCTTGCCTCTTTCTGCACTTCTGTTGCACTTTCTGCACTTCTTTTGTTTCTTTCTGCACCTCTCTTGCTTCTTTCTGCACCCCTCTTGCCACTTTCTCCACCCCTGTTCCCCGTTTTTGCATCTCTGTTGCTTCTTTCTGCACTTTTCTTGCCTCTTTCTCCACCCCTCGTCCCTCTTTCTGCACCTCTGTGTCTTCTTTCTGTACTTCTCTTGCTTCTTTCTGCACCCCTGTTCCTTCTTTCTGCAAACCTTGTGCCTCTTTCTGCACACCTTTTCCCTCTTTCTGCTCCCCTCTTGCCTCTTTCTGCACCTGTATTCCTCCTTTCTGCACTTCTTTTGTTTCTTTCTGCAACTCTCTTGCTTCTTTCTGTATCCCTCTTGCCTCTTTCTCCACCCCACTTCCCCCTTTCTGCATCTCTGTTGCTTCCTTATGCACTTCTCTTGCTTCTTTCTGCACCTCTCTTGCTTCTTTCTGCACCCCATGTGCCTCTTTCCACACCCCTCTTCCCTCTTTCTGCACTCCTCTTGCCTCTTTCTGCACATCTGTTGGACTTTCTGCACTTCTTTTATTTCTTTCTGCACCTCTGTTGCTTCTTTCTGCACTTCTTTTGCTGATATCTGCACCTCTCCTGCTTCTTTCTGTACTTCTTTTGCTGATTTATGCACCTCTCCTGCTTCGTTCTTCGCCCCTCGTGCCTCTTTCTGCACCCCTCTTCCCTCTTTCTGCATCCCTCTTGCCTCTTTCTGCACCTCTGTTCCTTCTTTCTGTACTTCTTTTGAGTCTTTATGTAGGTCTCTTGCTTCTTTCTGCACCTGTCATGCTTCTTTCTGCATCCCTCTTCCCTCTTTCTGCACCCTTCTTGCCTCTTTTTGTACCACTGTTCCCCCTTTTTGCATCTCTGTTGCTTCTTTCTGCACTACTCTTGCCTCTTTCTCTACCCCTCATCCCTCTTTCTGCACCTCTGTTGCTTCTTTCTGCACTTCTTTTACTTCTTTATGCACCACTCTCCCTTCTTTCTGCAACCCTTCTGCTTCTTTCTGTACCCCTCTTCCCTCTTTCTGCACCCCTCTTTCTGCACCTCTGTTCCTTCTTTCTGCTCTTCTTTTGTTTCTTTCTGCACCACTCTTGCTTCTTTCTGCACCCCTTTTGCCACTTTCTCCACCCCTGTTCCCCTTTTTTGCATCTCTGTTGCTTCTTTCTGCACTTATCTTGCCTCTTTCTCCACCCCTCATCTCTCTTTCTGCACCTCTGTGTCTTCTTTCTGCACTTCTCTTGCTTCTTTCTGCACCTCTGTCCCTTCTTTCTGCAAACCTTGTGCCTCTTTCTGCACACCTTTTCCCTCTTTCTGCTCCCCTTTTGCCTCTCTCTGCACCTCTATTCCTTCTTTCTGCACTCCTTTTGTTTCTTCCTGCAACTCTCTTGCTTCTTTCTGTATCCCTCTTGCCTCTTTCTCCATCCCTCTTGCCTCTTTCTCCACTCCACTTCCCCCTTTCTGCATCTCTGTTGCTTCTTTATGCACTTCTCTTGCTTCTTTCTGTACCTCTCTTGCCTCTTTCTGCACCCCTCTTCCCTCTTTCTGCACTCCTCTTGCCTCTTTCTGCACTTCTGTTGCACTTTCTGCACTTCTTTTGTTTCTTTCTGCACCTCTCTTGCTTCTTTCTGCACCCCTCTTGCCTCTTTCTCCACCCCTCTTCCCCCTTTTTAAATCTCTGTTGCTTCTTTGTGCACTTCGTTTGCCTCTTTCTCCACCCCTCATCCGTCTTTCTGCACCTCTGTTGCTTCTTTCTGCACTTCTTTTGCTGATTTCTGCACCTCTCCTGCTTCTTTCTTCACCCCTCGTGCCTCTTTCTGCACCCCTCTTCCCTCTTTATGCACCCCTCTTGCTTCTTTCTGTACTTCTTTTGTTTCTTTATGCACGTCTCTTGCTTCTTTCTGCACCCCTTGTGCTTCTTTCTGCACCCCTCTTCCCTCTTTCTCCACCCCTGTTCCCCCTTTTTGCATCTTTGTTGCTTCTTTCTGCACTTCTGTTCTTTCTTTCTGCACTTCTTTTGTTTATTTCTGCACATCTCTTGCTTCCTTCTGCACCCCACATGCCTCTTTTTGTACCCCTCTTCCCACCCCTCTTGCCTCTTTCTGCATCTCTGTTGCTTCTTTCTGTATTCCTCTTGCTTCTTTCTGCACTCCTCTCTTCCCTCTTTCACACCCCTCTTCCCTCTTTGTGCACCCCTCTTGCCTCTTTCTGCACCTCTCTTCCTTCTTTCTGCACTTCTTTTGTTTCTTTCTGCAGATCTCTTGCTTCTTTCTGCATCCCCTTGCCTCTCTCTCCACCCCTCTTCCCTCTTTGTTCACCCCTGTTGCCTCTTTCAGCACCTCTGTTCCTTCTTTCTGCACTTCTTTTGTTTCTTGCTGCACATCTCTTGCTTCTTTCTGCACCCCTCGTGCCTCTTTCTGCACCCCTCTTCCCTCTTTTTGCACCCCTCTTGCTGCACCTCTGTTGCTTCTTTCTGCACTACTCTTTCTTCTTTCCGCACCTCTCTTGCTTCTTTCTGCTTCACTCGTGCTTCTTTCGGCACCTCTCTTTCTGCACCTCTGTTCCTTCTTTCTGCTCTTCTTTTGTTTCTTTCTGCACCACTCTTACTTCTTTCTGCACCCCTCTTGCCACTTTCTCCACCCCTGTTCCCCAGTTTTGCATCTCTATTGCTTCTTTCTGCACTTATCTTGCCTCTTTCTCCACCCCTCATCCCTCTTTCTGCACCTCTGTGTCTTCTTTCTGCACTTCTCTTGCTTCTTTCTGCACCTCTGTCCCTTCTTTCTGCAAACCTTGTGTTTCTTTCTGCACTCCTTTTCCCTCTTTCTGCCCCCCTCTTGCCTCTTTCTGCACCTCTATTCCTTCTTTTTGCACTTCTTTTGTTTCTTTCTGCAACTCTCTTGCTTCTTTATATATCCCTCTTGCCTCTTTCTCCACCCCACTTCCCCCTTTCTGCATCTCTGTTGCTTCTTTCTGCATCCCTCTTGCCTCTTTCTCCACCCCTCTTCCCCCTTTTTTCATCTCTGTTGTTTCTTTGTGCACTTCGCTTGCCTCTTTCTCCGGCCCTCATCCGTCTTTCTGCACCTCTGTTGCTTCTTTCTGCACTTCTTTTGCTGATTTCGCACCTCTCCTGCCTCTTTCTTCACCCCTCGTGCCTCTTTCTGCACCCCTCTTCCCTCTTTCTGCACCCCTCTTGCCTCTTTCTGCACCGCTGTTCCTTCTTTCTGTACTTCTTTTGTTTCTTTATGCACGTCTCTTGCTTCTTTCTGCACCCCTCGTACTTCTTTCTGCACCCCTCTTCCTTCTTTCTGCACCCTCTTGCCTCTTTTTGCACCTCAGTTCCTTCTTTCTGCACTTCTTTTGTTTCTTTATGCACCTCTCTTGCTTTTTCTGCACCTCTCTTGCCACTTTCTCCAACCCTGTTCCCCATTTTTGCATCTCTGTTGCTTCTTTCTGTACCTCTCTTGCTTCTTTCTGCACCCCTTATGCCTCTTTCTGCACCCCTCTTCCCTCTTTCTGCACTCCTCTTGCCTCTATCTGCCCCTCTGTTGCTTCTTTCTGCACTCCTCTTGCTTCTTTCTACACCCTCTTGCCACTTTCTCTACCCCTGTTCCCCCTTTTTGCATCTCTGTTGCTTCTTTCTGCAGTTCTCGTGCCTCTTTCTCTACCCCTCATCCCTCTTTCTGCACCTCTGTTGCTTCTTTCTGCACTTCTCTTACTTCTTTCTGCACCTCTGTCCCTTCTTATTGCATCCCTCTTCCCTCTTTCTGTACCCCTTTTGCCTCTTTCTGTACCTCTGTTCCTTCTTTCTGCACTTCTTTTGTTTCTTTCTGCAACTCTCTTGCCTCTTTCTGCACCCCTCATGCTTCTTTCTGTACCCCTCGTGCCATGCCTCTTTCACACCCCTCTTCCCTCTTTCTATACCCCTCTTGCCTCGTCTGCACCTTAGTTCCTTCTTTCTGCACTTCTTTTGTTTCTTTCGGCACCTCTCTTGTTTCTTTCTGTATCCCTCTTGCCTCTTTCTCCACCCCACTTCCCCTTTCTGCATCTCTGCTGCTTCTTTATGCACTTCTCTTTCTTCTTTCTGCACATCTCTTGCTTCTTTCTGCACCCCTCGTGCCTCTTTCTGTACCCCTTTCTCCTCTTTCTGTACCCCTTGTGCCTCTTTCTGCACCCCTCTTCCCTCTTTCTGCACTCCTCTTGCCTCTTTTTGCACCTCTGGTGCCTCTTTCTGCACTTCTTTTGTTTCTTTCTGCACCTCTCTTGCTTCTTTCTGCATCCCTCTTGCCTCTATCTCCACCCCTCGTCCCCCTTTTTTCATCTCTGTTGCTTCTTTCTGCACTTCGCTTGCCTCTTTCTGCACCCCTCTTGCGTCTTTATGTACCTCTGTTGGCTCTTTCTGCACTGCTCTTGCTTCTTTCTGCGCCTTTCTTCATCTTTCTGCACATGTCCTACCTATGTAGGCATATTTGGAAATTAGCATTTCAAAAACCTTAGAAATTCACTGAAAAAAACAGAGGTTTCAGCGACATTATAGTTAGGAATTAGCATTTAAAAAACCTTAGAAATTCACTCAAAAAACCATAGGTTTCAGGGATGTTATAGTTAGTAATTAGCATTTAAAAAACCTTTGAAATTCACTGGAAAAAACATAGGTTTCAGGGACGTTATAGTTAGAATTTAGCATTTAAAAAACCTTAGAAATTCACTGAAAAAACTACAGGTTTCAGGGACGTTATAGTTAGTTGGACATATCACTCGTACAAAACCAGAGAAATTCAGCCATTATAGTTAGTTGAGATAACTATAACTCGCGCCCTCGCAATGCACTGCTGATGACGTCACATATTACATCACTCATGACATGGTCAGTGACATCTCAAATGACATCACTTATGACATCATCCACTAAATTTCTGATGCACCTCCTCAAACCCTAATATAACCTTTGATACACCCACTCTAAAATACAGACTACCTTTTTCGAAACCATAGACACACCAATACCAGTTACTACATACCCACTCACTGATTTCTAGGTCTACACACACACATCCACTCATTCACCCATACAGTCACTCATACATGCAGTCACAAATCAATACAGCACTATCATTTGCACTCATACACCTATACAGACACTCACACACCGCCACTCACCCATAGAGTTACTCACACACATAGTCAGTCATGCAAAGAATCAATCACACTCCCATTTACTCACCTATAGAGTTATACACACACCACCTCACTTATTCATACAGATACTAACACATACTTACTCTCTTATACAATCACTGAGACAAGCACACACTCATCCATACAGCACTCTCACAATCACTCACTCACATATAGTCATTTATATAGTCCAACACTCACATATACTGACTTTCACATATGTAGTTACTCACACATGTACCACTGAGACATCCATTTACTCACCATCACACCCATACACACACTCAACCAGCCATACAGCCCTTCACAGATACACTCTTGAACGCATACACCCAGTGAATCACCCACTCACACATCTATGCACAGAGTCACACACCCCCACCCACCCACACAGACGCTCAGGCACCCATACAGATACTCAGACAACCAATCAATAACCCATATACACACTCATGTAGCTACTCACCAACCGATGCAGCCGCTTACACACCAACTGATAGACTGATACAGACATTCACACAGTTTAGTCACTAACCCATGCATTCAGCAAGACACGTTTAATCACTCACTTATACAGTCAGTCACACACCTACTAATTCATCCATTCAGACACTCATACACCCACTCATTCTTCAATACACCTTGGCATATATATATATATATAAAACATATTTAAACTTTACAGAAACACACAGTCACTTGATGATGTCATCAGTGATGTAATTTGAGATGTCATCAGTGATGTCACTGACCATGTCATGAGTGATGTAATATGTGACATCATCAGCAGTGCATTGCGGGGGCGCGAGTTATAGTTATCTCAACTAACTATAATGGCCGAATTTCTCTGGTTTTGTACGAGTGAAATGTCCAACTAACTATAACGTCCCTGAAACCTGTGGTTTTTTCAGTGAATATATATATATATTACAAAGTTTGGTTAAAGATCTTCCAACTTACGTAAAAGATACAGGAGACTTTTTAAATAAAATCAAAAACATAAAATGGGAAGAAGATATGATGTTCATAACTCTAGATATAGAGTCGTTGTATACTTGTATAGACCATCACACAGGACTTATCTCGATACAGCATTTCCTAAATACCAGGCCTGTTGAATGTTATGAACATAACAAAAGATTGATAGCATGTATATCATGGTGCCTCAACAATAACTATTTTATGTATGGCAATGAAATGTTCAAACAGCTCAGGGGTGTAGCAATGGGGTCCTGCTTCTCCCCAGCTATGCCTGCCTGCTGGTAGGCTGGTGGGAGGAGCAGGAACTCAGGTCAACTCATTCAGAAACATATACCAGGCATGTTAAGCACTGGCTTAGGTATATAGACGATGTTTTTATTATCTGGCAAGGAAGTAAGGATGATGCCACACAATTCATTAACAACATAAATGACAATTCTGCCAATCTAAAATTTACTTCTATCATCAGTAAAGAGTGCGTTGAGTTCCTTGATGTTAAAGTATCAGTTAAGGAAGGACATATAAAGACCACCCTATATAGAAAAAATACAGCAGGGAACTCAACGCTACATGCATGTAGTGCACATCCCAAACATTTGGTAAGGAGTATCCCCTATGGGGAACTCTTAAGAATAAAGAGAATATGCAGTACCAAAGAGGATCAGGACACATGCACACAAGAGGCCATCACAAGATTCAAAGAGAGAGGATACAGTCAAGCAATCCTCAATGAGGCAGTCGCCAAAGTGGCCCTCAAACCCAGAGAATCCTTGCTAGAACAGAATAATGAAACCAAAAATATAGATGAGACATCCAAAAACAATACGCCCAGACTTATCCTTACTTTTAACCAACAAGAAAGACAACTTCGGTCAGTTATAAAACGAAACTGGCCAATTGTTCTTACAGATGCTGTCCTTGCTCCTGACCTTCCTGAAAGCCCCACTATTACTTTTAGAAGGGGAGCTTCTATGAGATCACAAATAGTTAAAAGCAGCCCAGAGACACATCTAAAGAAAACATGGCTACAACCAAAATCTGGGTTTTACAAATGCTCGTCATGTAGAGCATGCAGATTTGGGGAAAACACTACCAAATATATGACCCCTTTTAGCCCCTCAGAAGTTATGATTAAGGGCAGATACAACTGTAAGACCGAATATGCTGTTTATGTTCTGACGTGCACCTGTGGCTTACGATATGTGGGCAGCACAAAGCTGCAGGTGCATGTCAGAATATTGCAGCATCTTCGAGCAATTGTCAATAATGACGCAGCCTACCCTGTTGCCAGACACTTTAAGCTAGAACATGGCAATGATTTGAAGTGCCTAAAATACTTTGTGATAGCAGCTGTCCCAAATCATCGCAGAGGAGGCAATAGGGAACGTCTACTGCGCCAATTAGAGTCTCGTATAATACTGGAACTAGACAGCAGACAACCTCGAGGGCTTAACAACACCGAAGATTTGCATAATTTCCTGTAAACAGCCAGCAATACATTTGAGACTATAGTTATTTCTCAAAGTTCCACAGCTATGCATCCCCGAATAACTATATTTTACTGTTTTTCTATTTTTCTGGTTTTTATGTATTTATATTTTTTAAATACATTGGCACTTGCACTTTATTGAGATATAGATGGGGCGGCTGCCCCATCTCGATTATGACACCAATCTGGGCACTCTAATATGCACTTTGTACACTAAGTAAATATAAATACTATTTCTCATTTTATACTGTTTTAACATCTAGTTTAGCTATAATACAATGGCTATACAAAAAGACAATATGCGTTTTTGCACATGATCTGATTATGACAACAATATTGAATTTTTAAAGGCAAAGCTATTTTATAATAACAACAGTTTTATTATACATACTATTTTATCATATAATGATTGACATAATATTTAATTATATATGTATTTATTTATGTATTCGAATATGTTTTTACTGATAAACGAAATGACAAACATGCATTTATGCAGATATAAATAAGCACTTGCACTTTTTTCAAAATTCAAATGTATAATTATTGAACATATGATAAGGCAAAATATTTAAAAACAATACGCATAATTTAGATATAAAGAAAATATCATGTTTGGAAAACAGACTATGAGATAATAGATATCACGATATGTTTTCTATGTTTATGTATCACATGACACGGGAGTCAGCAAATAACCAAATGTATAAAAACAGTGAGCGGACTGCGTTTCCGTATGTGAACAAGGACACCTTGTTGTCTGAAACGCGTCATATGGCTTAAAGACGAATAAAGACCTAAGCTGCCACACAATTTGGAGTCCGTGACTCTCTCTTCGCCAACTGGGATGTTCGATATATATATATATATATATATATATATATATATATATTTGTACATTTTTATATAATTTTAACATTATAAAATAAATTAAAATTAATAGTTTATTAATTGTTTTAAAGTAAATATAGATATATATTAACTATTATGTATGTGTGTTTAACTTTTTTAATTAAGTTTATTTGTTATATTTGTTAAAATGTATATTAAATCAACTTAATTTTTTAAAATTAATTTTAATATTTAACATATTTAATATTTATTATATATTTATAAAAATCAATATTTTGTACAACTATATTTTTTACATCGATATTTTTTTTCTCAATATTTTTGTACTTAACTGTTTAAGTATAGGGAGTCGATATTTTTGCAGTCTATATTTTTTACTTCATATTTTTGCAGTCTATATTTTTTACATCAATATTCTGTCAGTGAACCAGGGCGGAGTCCATGCAGCAGCATGCGTCGGATTACCGCTATGGACATTGGTCCAGCATCTGTGGTGGTTTCCTCCAGTGCACGCCCGCAGTCCAGCGCGACAGCCATTGAAGCTTTGCTGCCAGAAAATATGCTTTGAACGAGGGGGCCCCTAACCCGCCTTGGTCTATTGGCTGCTGCATTTTGGCTAGGGCTACCCGTCGACGCCCGTTCCCCCATACAAGTGTGCATAGTTGGGTGTTTAGTTCGTGAAAAAACAAGCGGGGCAATGACTGGGAGATTTGAAAAATAGTATAGAAGGCGGGGGACTAGAACCATTTCAGCTAGTGCAATCTTCCCTAGTGAGGATAATGGGAGGGTATACCAGAGCCCTATAGATGTTCGGATGCCTGCTAGTACTTTACAGTGGTTACCGTCGTATATATCCTGTGGAGTGTGATACAGGTGTACACCGAGATATCGGGGTGCGTGCATATTCCAAGCAAGATTAATATTTACTATTTGTATTGATTGTGGGCGGAGGTCGGCATTGAGTGGGTATATAGAGGATTTCGCCCAGTTGACTTTAAGGCCTGCTAATGTTGCGAAATCTTGGAGGGTGGTGAAAATGGATGTGAGGTCCATTGTAATGTCTCATACATATAGTAGCAGGTCATCGGCGTAAAGAGATACGCTGTGGGTGGTACCCAATAATGGGATACCCCAGTCTAGACCTTCCCTGCGAAGGCGATTCACTAGCGCCCCCATGGCCAGAGCAAAAAGGAGAGGGGAAAAGTGACAGCCCTCCAAGTTCCCCTGGATATGCGAAAAGAGGGGGAGATGTAGCGTCCGATTCGGACTCTGGAGGTGGGGTTTGTGTATATGAGTCGCATATAGGCCGTAGTGCTGGGCCTACTCTCAGGTGTCTGAGCACAGCAAAGAGATATGACCAAGATAAAGTGTCAAAGGCTTTTTCCAGGTCCAGGATCAGGCACGCAGCGAGGGGGAAATATCCCCGTACCCGACCCTGGACATGGAACAGCCGACGAATGTTCTGGGACGTGCTCCTGCCTGGGACAAATCCAGACTGATCTGGGTGTATCAATGCTGGAAGAACCATGGCGTAGCGGTCAGCCAGTTTCTTACCGAAGATTTTGTAATCTGCTGTGAGTAGTGCAATTGGTCAGTAGGATCACAGGAGTTGCGGGTCTCGGTCTGGTTTTAGGACGGAAACTATGATGGATTTGCACAGTGATTTCAGGAGTTCGTTGCCTTCTAAGATGGCATTATACATGTCTGCGAGCCTAGGAGCTAGATGCATGGAAAAAGTGTGGTAATACTCCATCTGTAGGCCATCAAGGCCTGGGACTTTTTTTTTGCGAAGTCTCGTATTGCCTGTTTCACATCTGTAGCTGTGATGATGGTATCAAGAGAGATTCTGTCAGAGGAGGGGATATGCGGTAGAGGGAAGGCGGTGAGAAATTGTTGTATTAGGATAGGCTCTACAAATGTGGGGGCTTTGTAGACTTCTTTGTAAAAATTGTAGAAAGACTGAATAATATCTGCTTGGTTAGCGAACCAGTGTGCCTGTGGGGGAGATTATTTTGGTTATTCGGCATGTGCTAACATTTTGTCAAATGAGCCATGCCAGCAGTGTTCCTGCTCTGTCACCCTCTCTATGCATTCGGGTTGCGTGTCCCCTGAAGTTGTAGCGTCGTTAGTCGGTGAGAGCTGTAGCATATATGGGTTTAGCATTTGTGATGTGTATCAGCGGTATCTCGCCTTTGTCAGCCGCTTGAGTGAGTGCTGCTAACTTGCGCTCTGCCTTTTGTATACGTCGATCTAGCGTTGCACGTGTCTCTGATATTTGCCGTATGCAAGCTCCCCTTATCAATACTGTAAATGCGTCCCACTTGAGCATTCTCGTAGTGCCAGTAGTAGTGTTGTCTACAAAGTAATCGGTAATTGCTCTGTCGTGCTCATGCTGAAATACCGGGTCCTCTAAACACTCGCGTGGTAGTCGCAAGGTAGGGACTGGAGGAGGGGCAGGTTGCCATGTCAGGGTGAGTGTGTGTGCATTGTGATCGGACACGGTGCGCCCCAGGTAGTCTACATTGTGAATTTTAGGGACAATGGCGGATGAGCAAAGAAATCAATCAAGGCGGACCCTAAGATCATGGGGGATTGAGTGAAAAGAGTAGATTTTTGTTGTCGGGTGTCTGCTACGCCAAGCGTCTATTAGGGACCAGTGGTGTGTCCATATGTTAAATTGTTTTGCCTGTGCGGCTGCCATGGAGGTTGGGTGTGGAGAGTGCGATCTGTCTAAGGAAAGGTCCATGACACAATTATAGTCCCGTATACGAAGAATTAGAGGGGGGTCCGAGGGAATTTTAACGACCTGCAAGGATTGCGTCCCCAATTATTTACTCAATACCAACAAAGAAATCCTTGGGTCTAAAAGTAACTAAACAAGCATGCAAAGAGACGCGCAAAATCACACAGGAGAACCTGTGGGATGATCCCTTACAGGACGAAATCCCTCACCCATCATAGGTGGCATGCTTCATCATTTGGGTTTCTCCTCTTGGTGAGAATTCTTAGTCCCACCAAGGGCTGCAACTCCCTCTCTGAGAGGAAGGAACTCAGGGATGTTTTTGTATTCCTCCTCTGCCGAGGATATACTAAATCCAATAGATGAGAGGCAAAGGTCAGTCGGGTGAGGGCGCAGCGCAACTAAGAATAAACTGTGAAGGGAGTGATATTAAAACTAACTAACGGGAAGAAAGAGGTTGCCTTTAATAGCTTGTTCCCGCTGTCAGGATTAAAAACAGTGCACCTGCAGTATGGATTTAAAACTGCATGTGTGAGACGAAGAGGTCTACATGTTTCAGTCAGGGCGACCCATAAGGTCTCAAGGCTTTCCTCAGGACCTAGGAGGGTGCTGCTGCTAGAAAACAGTGAAGTAGTGCAAAAGATACAAATGAAATTGCTCAAGTTTCAAACCAGTAATCCTGCTATTTGCAGGTCCAGATTTTACTGGTCGTGCCTAATGAAAAGGAGAAACAAAACACAATGGGAAAACATAAATGCAGTCACTTTGACCATGCTTACAAACAATTTATACGAATAGTGTGTGATAATCTTTTCGCCACATCTATGGGATGCAACTTGCATATATAAGAGTTATTGAATTGTCTTACGTAGTGCACAGATAAGAAGCCTCACCTCTACCTGGCGACAGCTCAAGGAAGGGGGCACTGCTCTGTAAAAAAGGGGGTTTGTAAAAATGTAAAACATAACCATCATTGTGTTGACATTACTCCATCTGAAAAGTTAGTTCGAGGCTCAAACAAATCACCAAGAAACCCAGCTCAAGTGAAGGACTAACCCATACGCCAACATTAAAATCATGCCATCAACAGTATTGAGAACAGTGACCATCAACCCTTATAATGACATAAGTGGTCGGCGATGTGTCTCCAGAGGCCCTGACAGGCTGTAAATATGGTACTCATCCATGGCCTCTGCTTCAAGTACTTATATTGTATTGTACACACACCTGAGTGATTTAATAGTGTGTTGATAAATATTGTCAGATAACTATCTGACAGCAAAATGCGTCATGCCTTGTAATGTCGTAGTTCTTAATGCTTATATCATGTCACTTAGACGATAAGTGCCCCTGCGGACAACGTAAATGACTGATGCTCTCCAGACTTCTTGATGTTAAGGCGATAGCGATATTAACCATTATCCTCACCCCCAACCTGAAGGTGCCACCTATGGGAGAACTAAGCGATCAAAGTAAAGTGCTCACACCTACATATATTGTATTCCTCAGCGATACGATAGCGACAATAGTTATTGTAACCGCTGCGATCACTGCTAGTCTGTGCGATCGAAGTTAAGTGCTCACACACACAAATATTGTATTCCTAAGCGTTACAATAACGGCAATGATTATTATAACCACTGCGGTCACCTCTAGTCTGTGCGATCGAGGTTACGTGCTCACACACACATACATTGTATTCCTAAGCGTTACGGTAACGACAATGATTATTGTAAGCCTTGCAGTCACCTCTACACTGAAAGTGCCCTATAACGCGCTATGGCAGATTACACGATTAAGCGTCTATTTAAAAAGCTAAACAAAGTTTCAACGGCCGTTCAGCACACCACTTACCTCTCCGTCTGTACCCTTGGGATGTACAAAAGCTGTGACCGGAGTTGGGGGCCGAGGCTTACCGGCTCAATTTAAAATATCGTCACTGCGCGTCACGCAAGTTTCCATAGTCGTAAAGGGTCTTAAAAAAGCGGGAGGCATGCTCGGAGTAGTAGTTTATGCATGTAACCTCCAATGGATTTACAATACGGCATTAGAAAAAGGAATATTTGGCCAGTGTGTATTGGTAAAGACCAACGCCTAAAGCCTGCGTCCCTATTTTGTGTAAGAAGGACCCATGTGTCGATCCTCTCTATGGCAAAATAAACAGCATATTTACGAAAAACCAAAGGCTCTAAAGACCTTGATATCCGGTGTCAGTATAGAGTGGTACAAGCGTGGTGCAACCTGCGAAGGAATACCGGAGATGGTAGTGCAACCGTATACCTAGTATCAGTGTAGAGTGGTGCAAGCATGGTGCAATTTGAGGAGGAATACCGGAGATGATAGTGCAAGCGTGTAGTCCACAACTTATATATCCGCACAACACACAGTGTGTGTGGAGGCGAGCTAAAGGTTCAGAGAAACAGAGCTGCAGAAACCTTTGTTACCCCGGTTGAGTGCAGACACCATTACTAACCCGTTGAAGTGCGAGAGGACCTATACAAGGATCGTAAGTCTGTAGTAATACACTATACGGTGTATGTGAGAGGCTATGCTTGTTTGTCTCCCTGTGGTTTGATATGTTAAAATTGCAGTCTATACACCCTTGTGTTTTTAAGGGTAATCAGGGAGGTTGCTCCTGATACCTCCATAATGTACTCAATGCAGACTCCTGTTGACCATGTTAACCACCCTATTGGTCACTACACTCATTTCGTTACAGTGTGGATAGGTGGAAAAGAGAGGCCCAATCATGGAACAGTTCGTATCACAGTGCTGTCCATGGAATTTCATCATTAAGGCCTGTACTGTCACTCTGAAGTCTATGGACCCATCTTTGTTCGCGTCTAAACAGAAATTTAGAAATATCTGTAACGTGCAAAGGGATCCATGGTTGTTCAAGCACCGTCCAGCTCAGGTCATCTGGTTGGGGATTTTTCTCCAAAAAGTGATTGGTGAGCTTAGTTGATTGTTTCCTGCAGCAAATAGTGCTTTTATGCTCCATGATACGCGTTTTAATCTTGCGTGTCGTCATGCCTACGTATCGTAGGCCACAAGGGCAGGTGATCAAGTAAATGAGCTTCTCGCTATTGCAATTTATGTGTCGGGAAAGTGTCCATGGTCTCTCAGTACCAATGTCAATGGAAACAGTGTGTTTAGTTTGGGGGCATCCGCCACAGGGGTAATGCCCCTTGATTGCAGGTAAGCCCCACAAAGTCTCCTGATCGGGGGACTTCTTGAGCCTAGGATGAGTGTGTACAAGCTGATCTTTAATGTTGGTGCTTCTTTTAAATGCAAATAGTGGTTGAGGAATCGAAGCGTTCCCGATGTTCAAAATTTTCCAATGTCTCAAGATGCTTTTCTTTATTTGATTAGAGTAGCTGCAGAACGTATTCACGCATGTGATTCTGCGCGAATCCTCTTTAGGTGTTGAGATTTCAATCAACACCTCTCTGTTGTTATTGGCAGCTCTCTTCCTGGATTTGCGAATCAGACTAGATGGATAGTGTCTGTCTCTGAGTTGGGAGGACAAATTCATTGCATGCTCAGTGTATTTTTCTTTCGTGGAGCAGTTCCTCTTGATCCGCAAAAATTGACCATATGGCAAATGTTCACGGAGGGATTTGGGATGATAACTTCGGTAGGACAGTAAAGAGTTCCTGGCCATTTGTTTCCTGAAGAATTCAGTTCCCAGGCCTTCTCCCTCGGAATATGCGGATGTCCAAAAACTGCAAACTTGTCTTGCTGAATTCACAGGTAAACTTCAGAAATTCATTCCTTGTATTCAGCCAATGATGGAACTGAGTGATGGTGTCCGGTGTGCCACGCCATATGACAAGCACATCATCAATATAGCGTTTCCAGATCAAAATGTGTGCTCTGTATAGGTTACTTTGTACAAGAATCTGCTCCTGCTCAAAACGATGTACACACACATTCACCAAGCTGGGAGCGAGAACACTGCCCATAGATGTTCCTGATGTCTGTAGATACAGTCCCTCTTCAAATTTAAAGAAGGTCTCCTTCATGGCAAGGCGAGCACAAGCCATGATAAAGTGTACCGGAGAGATGGTATCCATGTCTCTGTCAGTAAGCAGAGTCTGTATCGCTGTCAATGTTTCGTCCTGAGGGATACAAGTATATAGAGACTCTACGTCGAAAGAGACAAGATAGTCTTGAGTTTCATCAAACGGAGTCTCAGAAAGAAGTCTCAGAAGATTTTTGTATCTTGTATGTACGTTGGCATCTCCACAATTGGAAAGTTTTGAACATCGGGAACGCTTCAATTCCTCAACCATTATTTGCATTTAAAAGAAGCACCAACATTAAAGATCAGCTTGTTCACACTCGTCCTAGGCTCAAGAAGTCCCCCGATCAGGAGACTTTGTGGGGTTTACCTGCAATCAAGGGGCATTACCCCTGTGGCGGATGTGCCGTATGCCCCCAAACTAAACACACTGTTTCCATTGACATTGGTACTGAGAGACCATGGACACTTTCCCGACACACAAATTGTAATAGCGAGAAGCTCATTTACTTGATCACCTGCCCTTGTGGCCTACGATACGTAGGCATGACGACACGCAATATTAAAACGCGTATCATGGAGCATAAAAGCACTATTCGCTGCATGGCACAATCAACTAAGCTTACCAATCACTTTTTGGAGAAAAATCACCAACCAGACGACCTGAGCTGGATGGTGCTTGAACAACCATGGATCCCTTCGCACGTTACAGATATTTCTAAATTTCTGTTTAGACGCGAACAAAGATGGGTCCATAGACTTCAGAGTGACAGTACAGGCCTTAATGATGAAATTCCATGGACAGCACTATGATATGAACTGTTCCATGTTTTGGCTGAATTGGGTCTCTCTTTTCCACCTATCCACACTGTAACGAAATGGGTGTAGTGACCAATAGGGTGGTTAGCATGGCCAACAGGAGTCTGCATTGAGTACATTATGGAGGTATCAGGAGCAACCTCCCTGACTACCCTTAAAAACAGATGGGTGTACAGACTGCACTTTTAACATATCAAACCATAGGGAGACAAACAAGCAAAGCCTCTCACATACACCGTGTAGTGTATTACTACAGACTTGCAATCTATGTATAGGTCCTCTCGCACTCCAACTGGTTAGTAATGGTGTCTGCACTCAACCGGGGTAACAAAGGTTTCTGCAGTTCTGTTTCTCTGAACCTTTAGCTCGCCTCCACACGCACTGTGTGATGTGCAGATATATAAGTTGTGGACTTCATGCTTGCACTATCATCTCTGGTATTCCTTCGCAGGTTGCACCATGCTTGTACCACTCTATACTGACACCGGATATCAAGGTCTTTAGAGCCTTTGGTTTTTCGTAAATATGCTGTTTATTTTGCCATACAGAGGATCGACACATGGGTCCTTCTTACACAAAATAGGGACGCAGGCTTTAGGCGTCGGTCTTTACCAATACACACTGGCCAAATATTCCTTTTTATAATGCTGTATTGTAAATCCATTGGAGGCTACATGCATAAACTACTACTCCCGGCATGCCTCCCGCTTTTTTACGACCCTTTACGACTATGGAAACGTGCGTAACGCGCAGTGACGTCATTTTACGTCACGCGTCTTCGCCGGCTATTTAAATTGAGCCGGTAAGCCTCGGCCCCCACCTCCGGTCGCAGCTTTTGTACCGCCCAGGGTTACCGACGGAGAGGGAAGTGGTGTGCTGAACGGCTGTTGAAACTTTGTTTAGCTTTTTAAATCGACGCTCGATCGTGTAATCTGCCATAGCTCGTTATGGGGCACTTTCAGTGTAGAGGTGACTGCAGGGGTTACAATAATCATTGTCATTACCGTAACGCTTAGGAATACAATGTATGTGTGTGTGAGCACGTAACCTCGATCGCACAGACTAGAGGTGCCCACAGTGGTTATAATAATCATTGCCGTTATCGTAACACTTAGAAATACAATATTTGTGTGTGTGAGCACTTAACTTCGATTGCACAGACTAGCGGTGATCGCAGCGGTTACAATAATTATTGTCGCTATCGTAACGCTGAGGAATACAATATATGTAGCTGTGAGCACTTTACTTTGATCGCTTAGTTCTCCCATAGGTGGCACCTTCAGGTTGGGGGTGAGGATAATAGTTAATATCGCTATCGCCTTAACATCAAGAAGTCTGTAGAGCATCAGTCAATTACTTTGTCCGCAGGGGCACTTATCGTCTAAGTGACATGATATAAGCATTAAGAACTACGACATCACAAGGCATGACGCATTTTGCTGTCAGATAGTTATCTGACAATATTTATAAACACACTATTAAATCGCTTAGGTGTGTGTACAATACAATATAAGTACTTGAAGCAAAGGCCATGGATGAGTACCATATTGAGGACATTAGTTTGCTCAACTCTACCCCTCTGCAGCTTTCCATTGCTCACGGGAGTCCTCTGTGCCTGCTTTCTTGTCCTGGTGGGACCGGAGTCCCAGGACATCGTCGGACGCAATTCTTTTTTCCCCCGCAGCACCAGCCAGCAGACAGGAGGACTACAGGTCCCAGTGTGCAGTGCGTGCACACACAGCTGCCGCCAGTGAGGGGAGGCGCCTGACATCGCGCTTAAGCGCTGCCTCTCCCCCGCGGCGCGGGACATTAGTTTGCTCAACTCTACCCCTCTGCAGCTTTCCATTGCTCACGGGAGTCCTCTGTGCCTGCTTTCTTGTCCTGGTGGGACCGGAGTCCCAGGACATCGTCGGACGCAATTCTTTTTTCCCCCGCAGCACCAGCCAGCAGACAGGAGGACTACAGGTCCCAGTGTGCAGTGCGTGCACACACAGCTGCCGCCAGTGAGGGGGAGGCGTCTGACATCGCGCTTAAAGCGCTGCCTCTCCCCCCGCGGCGCGGGACATTAGTTTGCTCAACTCTACCCCTCTGCAGCTTTCCATTGCTCACGGGAGTCCTCTGTGCCTGCTTTCTTGTCCTGGTGGGACCGGAGTCCCAGGACATCGTCGGACGCAATTCTTTTTTCCCCCGCAGCACCAGCCAGCAGACAGGAGGACTACAGGTCCCAGTGTGCAGTGCGTGCACACACAGCTGCCGCCAGTGAGGGGGAGGCGCCTGACATCGCGCTTAAAGCGCTGCCTCTCCCCCTGCGGCGCGGGACGCGCGCGGGCTGTGCCCGGGCAAAGCCCGGGCCAAGGGCGGGCCCGTCCTTGCCCGTCATTGCCAGGAAGAGGCAGGGCGGGGCCACTCCCTTGTCGTTTTCCATCAGGAACGTTATGAAAGCCTAACCATGAACTGAGAGGTACTGTGTGTCTACCCTTCCAACCTGTACTTACTTACAATTCAAACCTGGCCACTGATTAAACTACTGCTGGGAAAGTTTGAAGAGCTAAACTAAGTAATTGTAATTATCCTCTCTGATATGGGGAAGAGAAAGTCGATCGAAGGTGGAGGGGGGAGGGTTGTACCGTGGGTAGAACTAATAAAGGGAAAAAGGCAAAGAAGGCAATTAGGCATTCTGGTAACAATTGTGTACTGGACCGTATAGACGTGTTAATTGATGAATGTGAGGATATTTTAGTTTCACATTGGCACATTGATATCATGGAACATTGCGGGGATGAGCTCTAAATTCTCATCCCCGGAATGGCATTCTTTTATCAATTGTTTTGACATCTGTCTCTTCCAGGAGACATGGCTCCTGGCACCACAACACTGTGTAGGTTTTTTAAATTATCATATCCCGGCAATAAAAGGAGCAAAAGGCTGGCCCTCAGGAGGCCTGACCATTTGGGTCCGCCAAGGAGTAGATATTAGTATAAAAGAGCTCCCCTCTAGGAGTAATGATATACAGGTATTAAGGTTAAAATTGGACCCGCACAAGACCATCGACATCTATAACATTTACGTGAGGGGAACCAGAGGAGGTAAATCCCAAGTTTTAGTGGCTTTGGACGAACTCCTCGAATTGTACTCCATGGAAGCCAATGGTATTATAATTGCGGGTGATTTTAATTCAACCTTCGAGCCACTTGCCACTGCAGAATGGCAACTTTTTGACGAAGAAGACGCTCAATGGGAAATCCCGAAACTGGAACTTGATCCAGTAAAAAAGTGGACGGAAGTAGTTATTCAGATAAATTCCATCTGCTTTGAGAAGGGGCTTAAGGCATTAAATGGCAGGACTCCCCATGACAGTCTGGGGGCGAACACATTTAACAATGGTTACAGTAAGAGCAGGATAGACTACATCCTTATGAATCTAAAATTCTGGCACACAATCATTGACATGATGGTTAGAGACCGCCCCGAAAGCGATCATAATCCCCTTTGTGCATCCTTTAGATGGTGGAAGCGGGAGCCATTACCGGGGGGAGTTGTTGAATTGTATTCCCAGGACGTTGTTCCCACCAACGACATGAGACGCCTTAAATGGTAACGAATAGTCGAAAGTATTGAGACGGTGGATAGTATTTCCGAAGATGTTGATAATATTCTTGCAGAATTAGAAACTATTTTGTCCACCAGCGGCCCACTTGAACTTGCCACCCAGTCTCATGAAAACTTTTTTAAGCATATGAGAACCTATTTTGTTAAGCAATGCAAATCAAAGAAAACATTAGGCCAGAAGTCTTGCCGCTGGTATAACAAGGAATGTAGGCAGGCAAGAGCGCTCCTTGGGACCACGATTAAAGATGGAAATCCTGTCCTGGTACGTGCAGCTAGGCAGGCATACAAGAGTTCCATGTTTAAAGCTAAACGTTCCTGGGATGAGCAACGATGGCAGGACCTTAAAGAGGCTAGCACCCAGAATAATAGCAAATTGTTCTGGAATATTATAAAATGGGGTCGTGGGGGCCAACCTGAACAACCGCAGAATCATGTTATGAAGGAAGATTGGGTCAAATATTTTAAACCACAATATGCAAGAAGTACAATTGTGAATAATATGGGTGACCCAAGTTATGTATTCTATGCAGAAGAGGTTTTTAACACTAATGATGTTGTGTTAGCCCTTGAAGCAGTAGCAAGTGGAAGAGCGCCTGGTCCTGATGGTGTTCCCGCCGATGTGTTCTTACATGACAAAACAAGATGGGGAAGATACATTGCTTTAGTGGCTAACGCAGTTGCACAAGGTGCCCCTGTACCGGACTCCTGGGAAGGAGCCAAAATAATCCCAGTGTATAAAAAAGGTGACAAATCTTTACCGGGGAATTACCGTCCTATCAGTTTGATAGACTCACTACAAAAAATAGTGGGTAGGATGATCCTCAACAAGATTAATGAATGGATAGATGAACATAGTATGCTGTCCCCCCTGCAGGCTGGGTTTCGGGCATACACCAGCACCATTGATCAGGTGTTCTGGTTTACTCTAATATTATGGAAAACGGTCGCCCTGGGGAAAGGCAGCATATATGCTGCCTTTGTAGACCTAAAGTCCGCATTTGATCTTGTTCCCCGTTCCAGCTTGTGGGTGACGTTGCTGGAACTGGGGTTGCCCAAAGAACTACTTACATTTATAATGAGGCTGCACGAGGACAATTATTCTAAAATTCGTTGGGGATCTCAGGGCATGGTTACCAGCTCGTTTCCGGTAGAACGAGGGGTGCGCCAGGGCTGTGCCATGGCACCCACCCTATTCTCCCTGTACATCAATGGAATAGTCGACTGTCTGTCAACCGTGAATACTGATGCCCCTATTTTAGCCGGTGTTAAAATACCAATTTTAATGTTCGCAGACGACACATTGATTATTTCGAAGACCCCGAGTGGGCTTCAGCGAGCGCTGTCAATTTTTGAAAAGTTTTGTTCTGATCGTGGTCTCGAAGTCAATGTGTCGAAAACGAAATTTATGGCTTTTAACCCACATAGAGTTTTTAAAGGTGGCATCACAATGAACAACCGACCATTGGAACAAGTTAGAGCATTTACATATCTGGGGATAAACATACAGAGTGACTTAAAGTGGAATCAGCAAATTGACCTGGCAACACTGAAGCACCGGCAAATGTCGGGAGTAATACAACTGGAGCACAAAAAGGCATTTACTAAACCGATTAGACCTGTGCTCCAAGTTTATGATATGAAAGTGGTAAGCTCAGCCCTCTATGGTGCAGAACTATGGGGGTTTGAGAATGTATCCAAACTTAGTGTGGCTGAGAATAGGTTTTTATGTGGTATTACTAATCTCCCCCTAAGTACGCCATTGTGTCCGTTACATTATGATCTAGGAAGAAAGTTTATATCAGATATTGTAAAACTACGCCCAGTGCTATATTGGCGCAGGTTGTGGACAACACCAGAATTAAAGTCATATGCCGCAGGTTTCTTGGACATAATCAATTCTGATAGTTTCCATAAAATTAGATGGCTCAGGGGAATTAGAGATACCCTAGTTGACATTGGCTTGAAAATGCTCTGGGAAGATCCGACAACGGCGAGATTTCCTTCAAAAAAGTACTTAAAGGAAAAATATTGGGAGGTGATTACTCATAACACTATGAGATATAGCGAACCATCCACACTTACAGGAACCTTCCTAGAATTTAAGCATACTTCTTACCTTGAACCATACTGGGACATTATAACAAAACCACTAGATAGGAAACTGTATTTTCAGTTGAGGGTGGGTTCACTACCCTTAAGATCTTTTACGTCTAGGTGGTCAAAATCAAGTGATAATAAGTGTCCCATTTCCCCGGCCCACAAAGAATCGGTTGCACACATGCTATTTGCCTGTCCAGCTTATGCAACTCCTCGTCGAGTTTGGCTGAGACCCTTATGTAAGTTGTTAGGCACAAGTAAGAGTGCGGAAGCCGAAAGAATTCTATGCACTAGCACCTCACCCACTATTTTAATTGCAAAATATATTGGGTGGACATGGGCAATAAGGTCAAAGTCAATGTAATAAGGACATTTTTATGTTTAACTGTAAATATTGATTAAGTCCTGCAAATATTTTTAGTAACCTAGTGTATCTGGTCTCTCCCATGTCCAATGGTTTACATGAAGAAGCTACCGTTGTGACCCCCCGACAGTGAACTCTGTGTGAATTTTATCCTTTTATAATAATGAGTCCTTTTAAATTAATGTTCAGTTTTATCGAAAATCGACATGTATTTATCGCACCTTCCGATAATGTTTTCTATTGTAATTGATGGAATATTTTTTGTAAAATGCTTTTATGATGATATGTCGAATAAAGCTTAACTGAACTGAACTGAACTGAGTACCATATTTACTGCCTGTCAGGGCCTCTGGAGACACATCGCTGACCACTTATGTCATTATAAGGGTTGATGGTCACTGTTCTCAATACTGTTGATGGCATGATTTTAATGTTGGGGTATGGGTTAGTCCTTCACTTGAGCTGGGTTTCTTGGTGATTTGTTTGAGCCTCGAACTAACTTTTCAGATGGAGTAATGTCAACATAATGATGATTATGTTTGACATTTTTACAAACCCCCTTTTTTACAGAGCGGTGCCCCCTTCCCTGAGCTGTCGCCAGGTAGAGGTGTGTTGGAAGTGACCCGTATAGTGTCACTCGGGTCACTACACCACCATTCGGCCTTACCTATATCAATGAAGAGTCGGTCAGCCAGTAGAGAATGCAAACAAGCAGTTTATTATCTATACTCTGCAGAGGAGCCCAAATACAACATGCACCATACAATGCCTGCTAATGGACTGCCTCAATAATCATGCGCAGCATAGTATGATACATCAAACACGTAATAAACATCTAGAGCACACCTACAAGGGAAAGTTACAGGTTTAGGGATGCGTACTTTAGGGAGGCAGAGGGGCATACATCACCAGCTCGAGGCAGGCACACGGTATCTCTTAGCCAAGGTCAGCCAGCTGCATCCCTGCTCCTCCCAATGTAGGAGGGGTGCTGTAAATAGAATATTACTTACACACACAGAAAGGCTTATTCATAAGCGAGGCAGCGCCCCTTATTGAATGAAGAAACAAAACTGGGCGTATACTTATCAGGTGAACAACAAGTTTCATGGCGCAGCTGTCTGGGCCAACCTCGTTCGCAGTTTAGAGCTCACCGCGTGCTTAAACATAGCCATAATGTAAGATGGCGGCCAATATACAAAATGGCTGCCACCTGTCCAAGACTAACCTATTCTGTAAAACATCATCTTTCTTAGGATAGCTCAGTGGGTTGTCAATATAGATGACTACCACTGCTATATTTAGCTATATAAGGCTAATCTAATAGCGTAACATAAGGGGCATAGCCCTATGATTATTTTGAAACCTACAGACCCTCCTTTTAGCGTTATAAGCTAAATATAGAAGTACGGAAGCCATCAGGCAGGGTCTTTATCAGTTGTCAGCATGAGGAAACCAGAGGGGGGTATGCAACTGTGCAGAACTAAGGCGAGATTCTGTTGAATTCGAATCTTTAGTCCTCGAAAATGCCTTCGTCGATATCCATCAATTCTTGAACTTCTTTCAGCATCATAATCGCATCCCTGGCTTTAGACTCACTTATTGGAACAGAGGGGGTGAGTTTAGCCATGCAATAAGTGCAACAGGATGGAAGACAATTCACACAAAGGCAACAAGTGAAGATGATCCCTGCAACTACTACTAAACCCATGAGAATCTTCCATCCCCATGCGGACATTAGGCCCCAGAACCACTGTGTCATAGACCCTGTACCGTTATCTGCATGTATTTCAGAGGCTAACCTATGGAGTTTCTGGATAGCTGAATAAACGGTAGGGGCGTGGTCTGGTTTGTAAACGCAGCAGCTGCTATCAATCACACGACAGGCTCCACCCCTGTCTGCAAGAATGACGTCAAGGACAATCCGGTTTTGAAGAGCAACGAGCCTGGTCACCTGAAGCTCAGCTGTAATATCCGTGAGTATACCAGCAGTAGCGTTAATGACCGCTTCCACTACTCTAGTAAGATGGCAAATTCGCCTACTATTATACATAGGTCCCCATAGAGGCAACAATCCCTTCATAGCATCAGCAAATTGCTGCATCGTGGTGTCTGTCTGATCAACATCTTCAGTGTTGATACTCCTCTTTACTCGTGACAATGAGGTACCCCTTTGCTGCAACTTATGATCCTTATGATAATTGGATGGGGCTAAGTAAACTGGGGTTAGAAGGAAAGAAACATAACAGCGTCCTGCCCACCCCCTAGGGAGCCATACATAAGCATGTGTCCCACAGATAAAATATACATTTGGGGGTGTAAGCAAGTGTGGGCTACTTATCGTAGTCAATGTAAACGTATAATTACAATGACTCTGCCCCACAGGAACACTCCCAAACCCTTCTGCACAAAATGGGGATGGTGTATCAATTACTGGAATGGGTAGGACCTCACTATCTGGGATATTTCTCTCATGAAAGGATCTAAAATACTCTGTTATATTAAACCATTGGAACTCCATCATCTCATCTTTTACCCAAGAAATGTTTGCACTTTGCTCATAAACATTCATACAGGCATCTGGATGCAAAGTACCTGCCTTCCCTCCTTTTCCGGGAGTGTATCCCTGGTGCATCACTATGTATTCCAACACTGCTTCATAATCTTCTTTAGTCAGTTGGGCAGTATCTGCATGTGAGTGGGTATACACTACAGTAAGGAGCTGCAACCATGCTTCACAACTCCCTAGATATGACAGAGGCAAATATATAAGAAGATCATTCTTATGAGTCATAGAAGGAAGTAAACCACAGATCCAACACTTTGTCGCATTAGTCGTTTGGTGTACTTCATGGAGCATCTGAAGAAAAGCATTTCCAAAATACGTCTGCCTGTGTCTTTCTTTATGTGGAGCTAGGGAAACAAACGAATGCTCAGGCGGATCAGGAGTAGTCCCTATCAGAACATGCATTGGATGCTTAATTTCTAAATAAAATATCACACCAATCAATATAATCATAACAACAAAAATGCAGAATAAAACCACAACTTTGGTTTTAGTGGTCCAACTAGGCCATCCAGGATTATTTTGACCTAAGGGCGGGGCCGCCAGAGGCTGCTCCTCTTGCGCGACAACTCGCCCAAACGGGAACATCTCTAACACCTACTTTTTTCAATAATGATGGAGTCACTTGCGACCTTCTTCAATCAATGATCAACTACACCAAAGTCCATTCTAAGCCTCTTTGGTAGGCTTCTATTGTCCATCATACTGTAACAGGTGACTTCCTCCGCGTGGGGCCTCACAGTCTAGGCCTACTCAGTAATCCAATCCTTCTTTGTGTCGGTAGGGGTGCCCTCTCGGCAAACACCCACAGGTCACTCGAAAGTCTAAATGTTTCAAAGCAGTGCACCAGTGTCTCTCTTTTGTGGCAGGCACTACAGATATTGTGCTCTTACCATAAACTCAAATCCATAAATCTCTATTTCCCTCTGGTGCTCTTGTTTTGTCGTGGGTGTAGATCATATCTTACAGACCCAGGCACTGTTTGATCAGAAAAAAGCAACGAAGGCTCAGGCTCAACAAAGCTCCCAGATTCCAACACTCGTTGTTCAGTGTCAGAGGACTCTCGTGCTGCCCTTATTTTGGGAGGGACAGCTTCCAATAACACATCTTCGTTCTCTTTTTCTGTCTCCGTCCAAGTTAGCCGAGCATCCGAAAATGGGATGAACCTTGGTACGTGCTCACATTCATGATCTCCTATTCCTTCTTGGACCCATCCGTCATAAGGGAGTGGCAGCGGTATTCTTTTGGTATGGTGGGCATGTATCCAATTTTTTATCCCATCTACCTTCACCGCAGTCCTCGTTGCAAGGAGGACTTGCTTCGGTTCATGCCAACGGGGCTCCAGAGCCTTTTTCCTCGCAAAGTTTCGGATCAGAACCCAGTCACCGGGCTGCAACTTATGTCCGGGACTCTCTGGAAGTGGTCGCAGTGACTCTCCGATCTGCTGATGAATAGAACGAAGATTTTTAGTTAACTCATACAGGTAATCTATCATCATCGGATACTCAATCTCACTAAATCGTTTTGGCCTAGGGACACCCCATATATTGGCAGGGCGCCCGAAAACTACCTCATAGGGAGATCGACCAGTCCTCTTGTGTGCGGTCATTCTTGTGGACAAAAGGGCTAATGGTAACGCATCCGGCCACTTCAGGCCTGTGATCTCTTGGATCTTAGCTAGCTTCAACTTGAGCGTTCCATTATATTTCTCCACAAGACCTGCAGATTGGGGGTGATTTGCTGCATGAAACTTCTGATTTATGTGCAACCCTTCACACACCAACTGCGTGACTCGGGCATTAAAATGGCTGCCGTTGTCACTCCAGATCACCCGAGGCAAACCGAAATGAGGGAAGAACTCTTTCATGAGTGCTTTCGCCGTTGCGTTAGCAGTATTTTCCTTCACAGGGTACGCCTCCACCCACTTACTGAAAACACACGACCACTAGCACGTACTTCAAATTATTCACTCGTTCTAGCTCAATGAAGTCCATTTGGAGAACCTCAAAGGGAAATGAGGGTAGTGCAAAATTCCCAGAAGGCACAGAAGTACCTTTCCCAGGATTATGCTTTAAGCAAATCATACAATGTTTCACTAAAAGGGTAGCTACCTTGGAAATGAGATCATTTCGCCACACTGGGTCTAACAATTTACAAATCCCTTTTGCGCTAATATGAGCGGGACCATGAGCCATAGTGACAACTGGGAAAACATATGCATTGGGCAACAGCCATCTCCGGCTGTCAGACAAATCAGTCCAGCACCCATCCTCATCTAGAGTACCTGTCCTTTCCTGCCATATAGCCACTTCATCTGTTGTGGCCTCATTCTGTATGTCTTTAACACTACTTACAGTGTTCTCATACATCGCATTATCAGGTACCCACCCAGCAGGTCCTGCCACAAACATCTTACTCATCTTCGATCTAGCAGTTTCTCTAGCTGTTTGATCCGCAAATGCATTGCCCCTACCCACGTCATCTGTAACTACCTTGTGGGCACTGCATTTTATTATTGCCAGCTTGTTTGGTAACATCAAAGCCAACAGCAATCTATGGATCAACGGACCATGCTGTATCTTCAACCCATGGGATGTCAGGAACCCCCTTTCTGCCCAGAGCCGCCCAAAATTATGAGCGACTCCAAACGCGTACTGGCTGTCGGTGTAAATATTAACAGCCATCTTCTCACTTAACTCACAAGCTCTCAACAGGGCTACTAACTCAGCAGCCTGGGCAGATTGATATGGGACGTGGGAAGTCTCTACGACTGTGCGCAATGTGGTAATCGCATATGCGGCAGAAGTAGTGCCATCTGGTAGCTTAAGGCAGGAGCCATCGACATATAGTTCCCCTTGGGGGTCAGATAAGGGAACATCAGTCAGGTCTACACGTCCCTTCGTTTCTTCCTCTGTTCTATACGTACAGTCATGCGCATCTGCGTAATGACTCGTCGAAGGGAGGGGTAGTAATGTGGCTGGATTCAGAGTGACACATCGTTTAATGGTGACATGTGGAGCGAACAAAGTTAGCTCATATCCAGTCAGACGCGCACTAGTAAGGTGCTGGTCTGCGTTCTATTCAATAGATCTCCTCCAACATTGCTCGGAAACCACACATTCCAAGGGCTCAATTCTGGACCTCGTCATATCCAAAGCAGACCTGCTGACTACTGCTCCCCCCATCCATGTAGACTGGTCTGACCACCTCCTCATTCCCTTCCGTTTTCACCTATCACACGTTATAACTCTCGGCCAACCTAAAAGAGCTACTACCTGGTTCCGCAACACTAAGAACATTGATCTTGACACTTTTTGTGATTCCGCTATGCGGGCACTTCCTAGACTAGACCCGAGCGTGGATGTCAACGTTCTCACTTCTCAGTGCCTCTCAGTACTAGCAGTCGAAATCGACATTGCCGCTCCTCTCCAAAGCAAAAGGAAAAGACCCACCCCCTCAGCACCTTGGTTCAATAAAGCGCTCTACAATGAAAGGAAAAAACTTAGATTCCTGGAGAAACATTGGAGAAAATCTCCTTCCACCGCCAATCTCTCTCTTTTACGCTCAGCACGATCCAAATATCACAACCACATCTTCCTTGAAAAAGCATCACATTTCAGATCCCTCCTTGACTCAGCCAAAAACAGACCCAAAAAACTTTTCGACCTCATCAAAAACCCAAACTGTTCTCCCCTAACCATTAAGCCTGAGGATTCCTCAAAGAAAGCAGCAGATTTCGCTATATTCTTCGATGAAAAGGTCAAAGCACTGGTGGATCAGGTCGTCCACCCCCCCCCCCCCTCTTGAGGAGCGGAAATCCTTAGTTACCTGGCAGAACTTTGACGTCATCTCGGAAGATGACCTCCTCAAATGCATCCTCGAAACTAAACCCTCCAACCATTCTTCTGACCCCATCCCTAGCGACATCGCCATCGATTTCTACACCTATACTCTCTCTTACTGGACCAGGCTAGTCAATCTCTTCCTCAGTCATGGCTCCCTCCCGGTTGCCCTCAAATCAGGTCAGGTCACCCCTCTTCTAAAAAACCCTCCGCCGATGCGAACGACCTCAACAACTTCCGCCCTATCACCAACCTCCCTTTCCTTTCGAAAATCACCGAAAAATGTGTTGCGAAACAACTTTCCTCACATATTATGGACAATAACCTCCTCGACGTCTTCCAGTCGGGCTTCATCCAAAATTGCAGCACTGAAACAGCCCTGCTGCAAGTGATTGACGATGCGCTGCATATACTCGACTCTGGGGAATCATGTCTTCTGATTCTTCTAGACCTCTCTGCAGCCTTTGACACGGTTAATCATTGCACCCTCCTCAACACTCTTCATCAGAGAATGGGACTGGACGGCACAGTGCTCAAATGGTTTGCCTCTTTCCTCTCGGACAGATCCCAAATGATCAAGATAGGGAACAGTCTTTCATCTCCTGTGGCCGTAGGTCAAGGCGTCCCTCAAGGTTCTATCCTGGCACCCACCTTGTTTAATCTCTACCTGGAACCTTTAGGGGACCTCCTAAGCAATTCTGGGATCCTTTACCATCTGTATGCGGACGACACGCAAATCTACCTTAAGGTGTCTTCCGCACACGATCTCTCCCTACTCAACTCTATTCTCAACTCTATTCACAACTGGATGTCAGCTCACCAACTCATTCTGAATCCCGCCAAAACTGAATTCCTCCTCCTCTCTACCTCTCTCTCACCTCCTCCTGTTCAATCTTGGATGGATCAGCTGAACCTTCTCAACAACAAACCCATCATTGTCGACAGCGCTAAATCCCTAGGTGTCATTCTTGACAAAAGACTCAACCTAATCTCCCACATCAACTCTATTGCTAAGAACGCACGGTACCAGCTGCGCCTTCTTTGGGGGATCCGTCGGTTCTTCCCGGAGAAAGACTTAAAAACCTTGGTACAATCTCTGGTTCTCTCAAGACTGGATTATTGCAATTCTCTTCTGACGGGCCTACCCAAATCCCACCTCTCCCCTCTCAAATCCATCCTCCATTCAGCAGCTCGCTTCATTTCAGGGTCTAAACGAAGCGACCACGTCACTCCTATCCTGTCCTCTCTTCGATGGCTTCCGATCGAGGCAAGATCTATTTACAAAACTGCCTGCATCACACACAAAGCCTTACACATGTCCTCCCCTCGTTACCTGGCGAATAAATTGAAATTGTCCGGTGGCTCTCGCCCTTCTCGCAATGCGGAAAAGTTTCTGCTTGAGCCCCCGTCTTCAAAAGGGCAAGATCGATGGCTCAATCCTTCTCGGGCAATGCGGTGAGAATCTGGAACTCGCTTCCCCACTGCTCCGTGCCACCTCCTCGACCCGGATCTTCAAAGCTGACCTCAACTCTCTTCTCTTCCAAAGACACTTCCAGAACTAATACTTTCGTTCTCAGGCCCCTCTAGGAAGTTCGCTCGTCAGTGTAAATTTGTACTTTTTCCTGTTCATTCCTCACCTTTGCGTGTTGTGTTGGATTTTATGTGCGTGTTCCCTTCATTTCATGTCCCCTGTTAATTCACGCCCTCTCTACTACCTCAAGGAAGTTCTTCCACTATAGGAAAGTCTGTACTCCAAGCCTATAGAAGTGCCTTCCCAGTGTGTTATGAGTGATTGCCACTTACTGCAGTATTATACCTCTATTTGTATTTTGTACCCCATGTATCATGTATTTTGTACCCCATGTACCCCCTGTTGAATTCACGCCCTCTCTACTACCTCAAGGAAGTTCTTCCACTATAGGAAATTCTGTACTCCAAGCCTATAGAAGTGCCTTCCCAGTGTGTTATGAATGACTGCCACTTCTGCAGTATTATACCTCTATTTGTATTTTGTACCCCATGTATCATGCACACCTGTCACTTTTTCCTCTTGGAACGTATACCTCTTTTTGTATCTGGTTTGTTTGTTATTTGCACGATTGTCACTTTTCCTCATGCAATGTAACGCTTGCTTTTGTATTATGCTCACTGGTATCCTTCTCCTCATGTAATGTTACTGTTCCTATTGTGAAGCGCTCTGACACCCTCGGGTAAAGTCTGCGCTATATAAAAACGCATAAATAAATAAATAAATAGAGTGTCTACAGAATGGGGTACCATGACCGTTAGGTCAGTGTCAAGAACGAGCCCTGCCGATTGTCTGATTGCAATTGCCACCGCAGCAGCGGCTCTCAGACAGCTCGGAAGCGCTCTAGCCACATTGTCAAGGACTGCAGAAAAATAAGCACAGGGCCGATACTTACCACCGAATGCCTGTGTCAAGACACTCAACGCACAACCATCCACTTCATGTACATACAATACAAAGGGCTTCCTATAGTCAGGAGTACCAAGGACAGGAGCAGAACAAAGCGCATGCTTCAATTGCTCGAAGGCATGCTGACACTCAAGCGTCCACGGCAAGGGTTCACACACATCTTTCGTAGTTAAATAAAGGAGGGATTTCACAATCAGAGAATAGTTGGGGATCCAATGTCGACAGTATGAGGTAATTCCAATGAAACCTCGCACTTCTCTCTGTGTCTTTGGCACGCCCATTTTATTAATTACAGAAATACGTTCAGGTGTCAATCTTCTACCCTCCTTCGATAGGAGGTGACCTAAATAGGTAACCTCCTGTCGACAATACTGAAACTTAGGAAGGGACGCTTTATGCCCATTTTGTGCCAGATGCATTAACAATTTGACTGTGGCTTCCTTACATCCTTCTTCAGTATCAGAAGCCACGAGGAGATCGTCAACATATTGCAACAATACATTACCAACCGGAAGCACTAGCGAGTCCAATTGCGCTTTCTAGGCTTGACTATATATACTAGGACTTTCAGTATACCCTTGAGGAGCGCGACAGAACACAAAGCTTCTGCCAGATAAATTGAACCCGAAAAGATACCTGGAATCTGGATGGATCGGAATACTAAAGAACGCATTCTTCAAATCAATGACAGAGAAATACTGAGCTGTAGGAGGGATTATAGTCAAAATCGAAGTGATATCAGGAACAACAGGAAATTGTGGTACACTATTTTATTAATTTCCCTAAGATCAATAATAAATCGGTACACCTCAGAATGGGCATCAGGTGAATCTGTCGGGGCCTTTTTAAGAATCGGAAGAATAGGACTGTTGCACACATTAAAAACTGTTTCCTCAACCCCACCAGACGCAATTAAATCATTTATGATTTTCAACAAAGCAGTCTCTCCTGTCTGCGATATTTTTTACTGTGGAATACGAGGCAGAGAAACATTGTCCTTAACCTGAATAGAAACTTGCGGTACCTGCAAAAGTCCTACGTCCGTGTCACCTGTAGCCCACAGCATACTAGGCACGTCCTTGAACTCATCAGGGAGAGGGGCGTCTTTGGCAAAGTGTTGCTTCGCCCGTGCCACATCAGGTCCAATCGTCATGTAAACACCATCTGGGGAACAGAAAATGGTTGCATGCAGCCGTTTCAACAGATCAAGCCCCATTAAATTTTCCCCACAATTTGAAGTAAAAAAGAACGAGGATTTCACTGAAAACGGACCAATTGTCAAAGCAAGGGGCTTAGAGATGGGACTAACAACCGGCGTACCTGAAAATCCCACCGAAACGTTATTCTTGCCAGACAGAGCTGCCCCAGGGACCAGCGAACGGGAAACGGAGCTGTTCATAGCACCCGTGTCAATCAAAAACTTTTGAAAGGTACCAAGAAAACCCGCAGCAACATAGGGTCCGCGTTGATCTACATTCACCGAAACTGGTCCCCCACCCTGTCCGTCGCTGTCCTAGCTGTGGATGGACATCCCTGTTCCTTCATCTACATCATAATCCTCGCGACAATATTGTCATCCTCTAGGATCATCAAAGTAATTCTGATCCTTTTCAACATTCGCAGTTCGTTCTGGTCTTCTCTCACCCTGACTTCCTGTTCCTCTACCACGTCCCCGAAAACCCCCCCTTCTAGGGATCCCACCAGCCTGTAGCAATTCAGGGCACTCATTTCGCCAATGCCCCTCCTTCCGACAATATGCACATTGATTAGGTACCACAGGTACATATGGAGCACTCGTTTCACCACCTCACGGTACGGACCATCGCTGCTGTACTTGCGGCTGACCCCTTCCTCTTCCACTACTTCCCTGCACCTGCTGCAACAACACCTTTGTCTTCAATTCCTTCCCTTTCTTCTCTACAACCTGCCTCTGTTCATTCTCTCGATGTTCATAATATTGCGCCATACTCAATATTCCCGAGGGAGTGGACGTGGACCAGGTACTTTCTGCTGCCTTAATCTGGGCTGCAATCTCAGGAAGCAAATTATTAACAAACCTGTCGACAAACAGCCGGACTCCACCATCCACTGACAAATCCTGACCACTGAAATCCAAAAACACCCCCTCGTACCTAGTAAAGAAATCTGACACACTCTCCTCTTTCTTTTGACAACATGCTATAAGTTTATCCCAATCCACTTTCTTGGGAGCAATAAACGAATGCATGTACATAATAATTCGGCCAGGTAAAGCTAACACTTCCGCTCTTGGCTTCTCACCTGGCTTACGTTCTTGATCCCACAGCTTTATCTGATCCCATGTTGCTCCTAACTCTACCACGTGATCCACCAAGTGCACCTGCCTCCATATATCAATCGGCACCAGGAACCCAAAAAACAACATAATGTCAGCTAACGTCATAACTGTCGAATCGGCCGGGGGCGTGGCCTGACAGCATGGCCGGCTAGACGTGTTTTCTGCGCCGCTCCTGCCCCAACACCGTAAATCCTAAATAATCCTGGCGCTATGGTGACTCTCCTAGTGCGGACCAGTAGCGAACCCTCCCCTGACCCCAAGGATCCCAGTGAGCTGCAGGGAAATTGGCCCGCGACTGCAGATCGCTGATACGGACGGCGGCTGACTTGGAGGAATCCCGGTCGTTGTAAGGGCGGCCTTCAAGCTGTTTTCGGAGGTGAGCGCGGGCGGGCAGTGGTGAGGCCCCTGGGCCGCGGTGGGTCCGGCCGCAAGCTCTTGTCAAATTCTACGGCCCCAGGAGGGGGGGAAAAGCAGAGGGAACGAACCGCTGTATGCGGCCGGCTGGCCGGGCTCTGACGACCGGGAGCAGAATCTACGCGAGACCGCGGCGGTGCGGCCTACCGGTGTTCCGACCTGAGAGGCCTGGACGCGGCGCGGGAGCCGCCTGGGGACCGGAGCGGCCCGGTGTGTTGCCGGGGGCCTGAACTTGGAGCTGAGTGGCGGGGGTGCACAGACCCCGCATGCCAGAACGAACCCCGGAGCTGCGGTGGGTCCCAAAGTGAGGCCGAGGCGTGGCCCCGGTGGGTCCTGAGTCGGACGCGGGGGCAGTCTGGCCGCCAAGGAGTCAGCTTACACCGCTGAAGATCAGCGAAAATTGCCCAGTAGCTGGGAGGCTCCCCCTACGAAAACGCAGCCGGAGGCTGGGATATTAGGCCTCAGTGTGGCCGGCGAGGTGAGAAGCGGCCTATAGACACTCCGGCTGGCAGGGCTGAAACGGGCCACGAAGACAGCTTGGGGGCAGTGTCTGGGGCTGCAGTTCAATAGATGCGGTAAAGAGCACCCCCCCTGCGGCCAACGAGCCACGGCAAGGAAGTGGGCCTGGGGCTCCGCGGTTCGGTGGAGAACCGGACCCACGTGTGTACAGCCACGGGACGGAGCGGTGAG
Organism: Calotriton arnoldi; assembly: GCA_963921515.1. Lineage (NCBI taxonomy): Eukaryota > Metazoa > Chordata > Amphibia > Caudata > Salamandridae > Calotriton > Calotriton arnoldi. The sequence continues at coordinate 97,857 of CAWUFW010020005.1, forward strand.
GCGAACTGGGGGCAGGTGGTGCCAGAGAACTGCCCCGGCCAACGGAAGGGGAGGCCTGCCTGATATAGTCGACACAAAGGCCACAGGGTGAACGGCCTGAGGTACTCATTTGCCCCAGATGGAGGGGGCCACCAGACAGCACACTAGGACGGCCAGACTGACTATGGGGAAGGACCGACCCCTAAGAGGTGCCCAAACAAATAAAATTATGCAATATACGGTTCCGGGGCCGACGGCGGTGGACCGCCTTGGAACAGATACGGAGCGGGGGGCCCACCCAGATGCGGCAGCCCGCGACAAGGCCGACATCTTGGCAGCGATTTGTGAATCCAGGGTGGCGTTAGAAACCAAAATGGACGGTATGGCCATGGACATTAACCATCTGCGCCTGGATCTCCGGAAGGTGGCAGACAGGGTGACCACCACGGAAGGGGACCTGAATACTTTACAGACGGAGGTCAGACAACTGCGGGAGACGGTGACGGCGCTCCAGGACCATACGGCCCGGCTGGAAGAAAGGGCGGAAGATGCTGAAGGGCGGTCCAGAAGGAATAATCTCCGCTTTTTGGGATTTCCAGAAAAGGCGGAGGGGCCGGCGGCGGACCTATTTCTGGAAGATTGGATTGGCACATCGTTCCCGAGCCTTAGGCTCTCCAACCTGTTTGCAGTGGAAAGGGCGCATAGATCTCTTGGGCCGCCGCTGAGGCCGGGAGCCCCGCCCAGAGCCTTGATTGCCCGACTGTTCAATTTTAGGGACCGGGACATGATCCTGCAACATATTCGCACCAATGGCCCACCTAAATTTGAGAACCAAGACATCCATATATACCCAGACTATACCAAAAAGGTGCAGGAACTGCGGAATGACTTCTTGAGCGTAAAACGGCAGATGCGGAGCCACAACATCAAGTACAGCCTACTGTTCCCGGCCCGGCTCCGAGTACAACATGCCGACAAGGTGTACTTCTTTGGTAACTCATCAGAGGCAGCTGAATGGATGGACGCGTTGGGCTTGGCCGGCCACGACCAAAACCAGGGCTGGCGGGAGCAGAGACGCCGGAGTAACCGACAGCGGACCCAGCAACGTCGAGAAGAGGGGCAGCACCGACAAGGCCGAGATTTGACGGATGGAGGACGTATCGTGGTGGGACCAGATGGCACTCTCCTGGCAGATCGGGAGGCGATCCCAATGCAGAACCAGTTTTCTCCGCTCTGTTTGGTACAGGAAACACAATCGGAGGCGGGCAGCGCCGCCGGCCCGGTTGTAGAGGGCTCCGGTAATGAGTGAGTGATGGACCTGGCACTGAGACCGGGAGGTTCTGGGACACAGACACTGTGAGTACCTGTTTTGGCCCGTGGGGTGCTTGACTTTCTCGAGAGACTCGTGTGCGAGGACATGGCGCCCAGTGGCATTGAGGGGGGGAGGGTTTGAAAAAATTGATAGAAATTGGAGGAGACTACACTATTTTGCCTATCTGTTGTTTAGACTTGCCGGCTGTAGAGTGCTGAGGTGGCCTGGCTAGACCTTTGGTCGGGCGGGGCTGCACGGTGCCAGTCAGTCGGCTGATTTACAGAGTTTAGGAAGGGGGGGTTGCGGAGTGGGGAGGGCACGCCTACTTGTAATTGCTATTTCAAGTTGTGGGGGTGCTCTATGGGGTGGGTGGAGCTTTGGGGCGGGGTTCAGAGTCCTCGGACCCGGACCGGGTTACGAGAATGAAGGGCTACCGCCTGTGGGTGGAGGGAGTTGGGGTTTCACGTTATGGGTTTGTTTGGGGTGCTGTCAGGTCTGGTCTAGGTCACAATACAAGAGATCGAAGTAGTCTACCCTTAGAGGGGCCACGCTATATTTCTCCTGGGGGGCCTCACATAACAGTCGGGGGCAGCGATGCCAACAAACGCTCACTTATGCCAGGTGATTCACAGACATACAAATTGATCACATGGAATGTTCGTGGGCTCAACAATATGGTCAAGCGAATCCGGGTAGCATCATACCTCAGATGGTATGGAGTAAGCATAGCCCTGCTCCAGGAGACGCACTTGTGGGGAGATTGTCTTAAATATGTTCAACGCTGATGGAGGGGTCAGTTTTTCGCAACATCCTACTCGGGGTTTGCTAGGGGAGCGTTGGTCTGGGTGGCACCGGGGGTCCCCTTTAAGGCTTTACACACTATACGGGATCCTGAAGGGAGATTTGTGATGGTGGAGGGGACGCTGGATGGCCGCAGCATACGCCTGGTAAATATATATGTCCCGAATACCGACGACGGGGGTTTTTTGAGCCGAGTGATGGGGCAACTCGATCTCAGTCCGGACACAGAATTGATTGTGGCGGGAGACTTTAACTGCGCCCTTGATGGGGAGCTCGACAGGCACCCCCCAAAACTGGATGCCAAACCTAGAGTCAGGGAAGCGATGGGCCAGATGCTTCACAATCATGGCCTGTTGGATATATGGCGACACCATAATCCTGGTCGTCGAGTGTACTCGTGCCACACACCTGCTGCCAATACCCATAGTAGGCTTGATTACTTTTTCATTCAAAAGGCGGCGGTGCATCGGATAATGGAGACACTATATCTGGCCCGCTATCTGTCTGACCATTCCCCGTTATTAATTACCTTCTCGCTGGACCGACCGAGATCTAAAGTACCGCTATGGAGGCTTAACATCGAAGCTTTCGGTGATCCGATCTATAAAGACGGTATAGCGAAAGGGTTGGATGATTATTTGGAACTCAACTGGGGTTCAGCCGGCACCAGGGCGACTGAATGGGACGCGATGAAGGTGGTAATACGGGGGATTTGCATGTCCACAGAGGTGGGGGTTAAAAGAGTGCTGGAGCGCGATCTGCGTCGGCAGGAGGAGCGCTTGGCGACATTGGAGAAAGAAATGCCCACGAACGGTGGGAGGTCGACTGAATGGGCCACCGTGCGACGACAGATAGGGGACATATGGGACTCGCTAGGCAGATTTAATAGAACGGAAAGTAGACGTCGCTGGTATACAGAAGGGGATAAGGCGGGCGGCTATTGGCGCGCCTGATCAGGACGGAGACTCAGCCCCACCCGATTATGGCCCTTAAAAATGACTCAGGACAGGTGGTATATACTCAACATGCGATCAATAACGTATTCCTGACCCATCTACGTAAAATATACTCCAAGCCCCAATCTCCAGCGACCCTTGTGGTTATGGAGACCTATCTTGCAGGGGTGGACCTACCTAGCATAGACACAGACAGTCAGGAGGCCTTAGGGGGCCCCTTTAGTGGGGAAGAAATTCGGGCGGCGATCGCCCTCCTGAAGACTGCGAAGTCCCCTGGGTTGGACGGCATAACCGCCGAACTCTATAAAGAGAGCGGAGGAGTCCTGATCCTCAGGCTATTAGACATCCTGGGCGAGGCCGAGGAACGCGGTATGCTCCCAGATTCCATGCGGGAAGCGCTGATTGTGATGATCCCCAAACCGGGGAAGGATCCCCTCCTCCCCGGCTCATATCGGCCCATCTCAATGTTGAACGTAGACCTTAAAATTATCAGTCAGGTGTTGGCGTGTCGGCTCTTCCCCTATCTCCGGCGGCTGGTCCATGCGGACCAATCCGGGTTTATACCGGGCCGGAATACGTTGCGTAATAGCCGCCTCCTCGCGCATGTTATGCACTCTTTAGAGGGACGGGCCCAACAGAGCGCCTTGGTGTTCCTAGATGTCGAACAAGCGTTCGACTCGATCGGTTGGGACTACCTATGGTGGGTACTTTTAAAAATGGGTCTGGGGGAGGGGTTTGTAAATTGGATTAAATTACTCTATACTCGACCAACGGCAAGAGTTCGCACGGGGCGATACGTGTCAGAGGCGATTTCTATAGGGAGGGGGACGCGGCAGGGTTGTCCGCTCTCCCCCTTGCTATTTGCCCTGGCAATGGAGCCATTGGCTTGCCATCTGCATGAGGTGCTCAACGGACATGACATACGGGTAGGGGATTCGGAACATGTCGTATCGTTATACGCCGATGATGCACTGATATACCTGAGACAGCCGACCCGGTCATTGCCAACACTGATGACTGCGCTGGCGCAGTTTGCTGCTGCCTCCGGACTTTCCATCAACAAGTCAAAATCGCAACTGTACGCGATTGGCCCGGAGTGCAACTGGGAGGGGTCACAGCACCCAGTAATGGAGCTTCCATGGGCAGGGGACGCTATTCGCTACCTGGGGATATGAATTGGTAGGAATGAGGCAGTTTTTTACCAGCACAATATGGGGAGGATAATCAGGGGTCTTCAGGGCAGTATTGCCTTTTGGAACACGCTTAAACTCTCCCTAATGGGGAAGATTGCCTTAATTAAGATGGTGGTCTTACCTCGCTGCCTCTATACCATGCAAGGCTCCTTCTTTGAACTTCCACACCGGGTATTTAAGGAGCTGGATGCCCTGCTGGTCCTATTGTTATGGAATGGAAAGCGATGTAGGGTAAGTCTAGAGTTCATGAAACGTAGATGGGGCAAAGGGGGTTTAGAGATCCCCGATCTCGAACTATATTATTTTGCATCCCAATTGCAACATGCCATAGCCTGGTTGGACACGGATCCCTCTTGGGAGAGGTCCCTGCTGGCAGGTACATACGGGGACCGACAGCTAGGAGCGCTTCTGTGGCGGGCCGGGGGGCACAAGGAATACGGTCCTCCATTGGTGCGGCTTGGGGCAGCAATATGGAATCGGGTGATACGCAGAGTAATCCGGGAACGGCCGTTCGCCCCGGAGGCGGACTTTTGGCTGATGCCGCCCATTACGCAAATAGACCAGGTAATGTCCACGGAGGCCTGGAAGACTGGGGGCTGCCTAATGTTGTCTGATCTTTATCCGGACAATAAATTTATCACCTACCAGGAGGCGGTGACCACCTTTGAACTGGGAGCAGGGCAGTTTCTGCAATACGCTAAAATAGCGGCAACGGCGCGACAATTATGGCCCACGTTCCCCTAGGCTCCGGGGCACTCCCAAACCCTGGTTACTATGATCACCATGGCTGGGGGGAGGAGGTTTGTTACTCACCTCTATAGGGCGCTAAGAGATGATAAGCAGATTGGCCCCTCAAAATAGAAGAAAAATGGCAGCAGGTGTGTCCGCAGGAGGTCACAGCACCAGAATGGGAAAAATACACGAGAGTGTGCGGAAGGTGTCGGTGAGCAACCGCTTCAAACAAATTCAGTACAATATAATACATATGACCTACCTCTCACCTCGGAGGCTTCAAGCCATTGATGGTTCCAGGGATTCACGCTGCCCTCGATGTCGCTCTGATCAGGCAGACTTTCTGCACATGGTATGGATCTGCCCAACGATCCAGACATACTGGGTGGCGGTCCTCGAGGATCTGACTAGGATAACAGGGTGGACAATAGCCCTGGATCCAAGGGCTTGTCTCCTGGGCTTGATCCCTCGGGATCCTAAGCGGAAGACAAGTAGGCGGTTCCTGGTCTTGGGCCTGGTTACAGACAAACGGCGTATAGCGATTCATTGGTTAACCCAGCAGGGACCGCTATTGGCGAAGTGGAGGACAGATCTAAGGGAGTGGGCATTAGCAGAGGAGGGGCACATACGGAACACCAGGAGAGATGACAAATTACCCGAGGTGCTACTGGCATGGGGAGCGATGTTGCAAGAGATAGCAGGACAAAACTCCCAACTCACACCAGAAGGTTCAGGCGAGGTGTCTTTCGCAGAGGGGTGGCCACAGGACGACGAGGGGAAACACAGGGTGTCCCCGCATGAACACTAAGCTGCATAGACCATCAGTTACATAGGCCCGGCAGAGGGGGAGGGCACCGGGGAGGGGGTTGGGGGGAGGCGGGGGGAGTTCAACACAGTTCAAGTTATGTTTAAGCATGTAAAGAACACAAAACGAAGAAAACAAGGATAGAGGAATCTCCAAGGATGTCAACGCAGATCTAATTTTTGCCATGTATTACCAATGTAACGTACACCGCCTCGGCTGAGGTGGACAAACTGTGTAACTATTTTACATGCGAGCTGCTGATTTGGAGCAATAACTCAATAAAGAAATATATATTTTTTTTTAAAACTGTCGAATCGGCCGCTTCTGTCAGTTCTTTATAATAAGCAGTCGGATTCTTTCTGGGATCTGGCAACTGATTTTTAAGAGAAAGTACTTTGCTTCTCTTCCAGGGGTATAAACCCATTGTTCTTGAAACTGTGCCCCCTCCGGGGCCGAACAATGTCACCCACTGCATTTATTTCTGCTGGTGTCTCGGGATGATATATGGGGTGAACTTCTCTCATAGGGAACAGCGCTAATGCTGTGGAACCCTCTTTAAGCATCCTACCTCGATATTTTAACAAAGTAGTAACTTTATTCAACACAGCAGCAGGATCCATACCGGAACCATACACTTCATCTCGTATCTCAGAAACCTCCCTTGGGACCTCAGCATTAAAGCGCTGCTCCCACAAACTCATCAGCATTGTACACATATGCTTAAGCGCAAGTTGTTGCATAAGCGGTTCATACTGTCTCATCACACTCCATACATCCTCAACCATATAGGTCGGATTTCGAATCCACTGCGCAGCCTGTTCGCCACCATCTTCTTTTCTTGATTACTTACTGCAGAACGCACCAACACCCTACTCACGCGTTCTTGCACTTTCGCTCGACTTCCCAGGGACATTCCACTCACAGGCGTTCTGTCAAATTGCATCATGGGAAGTGAAACATCCGCCGGTGAAAGAGTGGATGAAGAGACAGGTACCATCAATGAACGATCCTGACTAGAGGGAGTAAGAAAAGTCGAACCAGAGAATGCAGAAACAGGTGCCACAGACGGAGAGCTATTACCCTCCAACCCGGACATCGATAAAGCAGTATAATACCCAGAACGCGTCAAATGTAGACCCGTAATGTTAGGAGGAGGAGGACTGGTGGGGCCAAGAACCGGAGTCAGAGCCCCTGAAGCCGGGGCCTGGGAAGCTGGAACACTAGGATATATCCGTAGAGGAGCATAAGGTGATGGGGGTTGGGTGTCTAACAAATCTTCAACAAAAGCATCACCTTCATTTTGAACGACATAACTCTTCTCAGCTTGCAGCCGAAACGCCCTATCTGCGCACTAAACACCTTTGTTTACTGTCGCTTTATCATAAGCCATGGCTTTCTGCGCGATCGTCAGTGCCTGTCTTTTCCTCGTATTTTTTCCTTCTCTAATTCGCCGCTGCTTTGCTTCCTTCTGCCAAACCCTCAACATATCAAACATTGACTGCCTACTCTTCTTAGCAAACAGCTTTCCTTCTAGAAAATTCAACTTTTGTTCATCGAACGAGCCAACAAGTGGCCAAGGCAAATCAGCATTGTCCTTCGTATATTTATGCCATAAGGTGCTAAACATAATAAGGCCAATACCGTGCTTTATGTACATATCAAAATTCGGGGTACCCTCTGGAGGAGCAGGTTGTCTTTCCTCCAGTCGATCACTTGAACAACAACATCGACATACAAAACATCCAAGTTTACTAAAACACGGCATCTTAATATAAGATACTTACACAATTCCCACTGCGCAAGCGCAAAGCAAATCCACTTCTCTGTCCGAAAATCGTACACAAAATACACTAAAAAATCAGCACGAACAGACCTCTTAAGGTATGCGATACAACATGGCCCAAACAGCCTTTCACTAAGCACCACCTAAGAATCTCTGTTACGTGTATGGATAGCCCAGCTTGACCCTGTTGTGATTAGACACAATCTAAAGCCTATCCCGCATCTTGTAGTTCGTAGAGCCGTTAACGACTCTCAAACCACCACGAGATTCAGCCCCAGCACTCGTTCACACAATACAGTTCAAACTCGCTATTAAAGCACAGCCCAAGTAGCTTGTCCACAATACTTAAGGGTACAACTCAAGGTTCTGCCTTGTCAAACGAGGTCCGGCACTGCCCGTGAGGTTCGCCACTAAGGCTCATCTCATCTGTGGCTCAAGGCCTCTGAGATACAGCTCGATGGGCGACTTCACCCTCACAGTCTGGTACCACTTATGGAGCACAGACCGATCGGTTCTGTCTCCCTCAAGTCGGTAGTGTGGCTCCGTCCACGAAACACGCCCCGAAGGCCCTGCCCCTCCCGGTACTACCCGAGAACCACTATGAGACGGGTCTCAAAAACCCGAATCACCTGGAACAGTTCAAGTTCACACCGAAAGGCGGTCAACGGTCTGCCTCGCACGGTTCAGTCCAACACCACCTCAGGACTGGCGCCAGTACATTTTCAAGTACTAAAAAGTACACAAAGTCACTCACCTGCCAAACGCAGGTTTCACAGGTGATTCTCTACCGCCGACTCTCCAGACCAATCTGGTCAGCTCCAAGGTCTCGCCGTCTCTGGACCCCGGGGTATCACCACTAGGCAGGGCACCCTCGATCAGATGGGCGGGGCAAGCCACAGAAACAGAGCTCTATCTTGTGGGGGCCCCCGATCCGCCCGCTAGACCAGCCTGCACCCCAACCTCACGACCCGTTTACGGGTGTGATGGGTGATTAATCGCGGGGTCCCTGTTCGGGCGCCAACTGTTGGAAGTGACCCGTATAGGGCCACTACACCACCATTCGGCCTTACCTATATCAATGAAGAGTCGGTCAGCCAGTAGAGAATGCAAACAAGCAGTTTATTATCTATACTCTGCAGAGGAGCCCAAATACAACATGCACAATGCAATGCCTGCTAATGGACTGCCTCAATAATCATGCGCAGCATAGTATGATACATCAAACACGTCATAAACATCTAGAGCACACCTACAAGGGAAAGTTACAGGTTTAGGGATGCGTACTTTAGGGAGGCAGAGGGGCGTACATCACCAGCTCGAGGCAGGCACACGGTATCTCTTAGCCAAGGTCAGCCAGCTGCATCCCTGCTCCTCCCAACGTAGGAGGGGTGCTGCAAATAGAATATTACTTACGCACACAGAAAGGCTTATTCATAAGCGAGGCAGCGCCCCTTATTGAATAAAGAAACGAAACTGGGCGTATACTTATCAGGTGAACAACAAATGTCATGGCGCAGCTGTCTGGGCCTACCTCGTTCGCAGTTTAGAGCTCACCGCGTGCTTTTAAACATAGCCATAATGTAAGAAGGCGGCCAATATACAAAATGGCTGCCAACTGTCCAAGACTAACCTATTCTGTAAAACATCATCTTTCTTAGGATAGCTCAGTGGGTTGTCAATATAGATGACTACCACTGCTATATTTAGCTATATAAGGCTAATGTAATAGCGTAACATAAGGGGCATAGCCCTATGATTATTTTGAAACCTACAGGTGAGGCTACTTATCCGTGCACTACGGGTAAGACAATTCAATAACTCTATATATGCAAGTTGCATCCCATAGATGTGGTGAAAAGATTATCACACACTATTCGTATAAATCGTTTGTAAGCATGGTAAAAGGGACTGCATTTATGTTTTTCCATTGTGTTTTGTTTCTCCTTTTCATTAGGCACAACCAGTAAAACCTGGACCTGAAAATAGCAGGATTACTGGTTTGAAACTTGAGCAATTTTATTTGTATCTTTTGCACTACTTCACTGTTTTCTAGCAGTAGCACCCTCCTAGGTCCTGACGAAAGCCTTGACACCTTATGGGTCGCCCTGGCTGAAACATGTAGACCTCTTCGTCTCACACATGCAGTTTTAAATCCATACTGCAGGTCACTGTTTTTAATCCTGACAGCGAGAACAAGCTATTAAAGGCAACCTCTTTGTTCCCGTTAGTTTTAATATCACTCCCTTCACAGTTTATTCTTAGTTGCGCTGCGCCCTCACCCGACTGACCTTTGCCTCTCATCTATTGGATTTAGTATATCCTCGGCAGAGTAGGAATACAAAAACATCCCTGAGCTCCTTCCACTCAGAGAGGGAGTTGTAGCCCTTGGTGGGACTAGGAATTCTCACCAAGAGGAGAAACCCAAATGATGAAGCATGCCACCTATGGTGGGTGAGGGATTTTGTCCTGTAAGGGATCATCCCACAGGTTCTCCTGTGTGATTTTGCGCGTCACTTTGCATGCTTGTTTAGTTACAATTATAGTACCCCCCTAGTATCCATGGTGTTGTGGTAATTTGGGCTAATACAGTGGAGAGGGTGTCCCAGAACCGTCCTTGTTCTGAGTTTGGTGCGTAAATGCTGCCTATGAGGAGTCATTATAAACTAATGACTTTAATTACACAACTATAGGATTAATTACACAACTATAGGTGGGCGAGCCTTTTCCGTCCTCATCCCGCAACTCTGGAACAGGCTGCCAGGCCATCTCCGCTCTGAAAGAGTCCTTCTCCCATTCAGGAAGAAACTGAAGACGCTACTCTTCACAGAAGCCTGGGCATAGCATTTCTGGGACTATAGCTAATCTTCTCGTAGCGCTTAGAGAACTGCCGGTATTAAGCTCTCTATAAATCACAATTAACAATAACAATAACAATAATGGGGTAACCCAATTATGTCCACGGACCTGAGTATCAAGTATTATAGAAAAACAATGGTCCTAGACCTACTTGTGGCACAATTTAGTCCAAAGAATTTAAATGATTCTTAACATTATTTCGGGCATGAATAAAATCAGCACTAGGTACTAAATACACCAACAATTCTCCAAATAGCACCTTCAAATGAAAGAAAAGGAACACTGGCACCCAATGGTTTTTCAAGACAAAAGATAATCTGTTTTATTCACAGAAAACTATTCAAAAAAGATATAAGCAACATTATCATATTATTTAATAGTTGTAGAGAGGTTGCTTCAAGGGGAAGAGTGAAGAAGTAGAGCTCATTTGTGATATAGATAAAGATAAATAGGGGGAGTTTACACAGAGTGTACACGGTTCAAAACATAGAAGTTGCAATAATTCAGATAGGCACTGGTTTTACGTCACAATTGCACCAGTTCATTATGGCCTGTCCTTAAATGGTCATTTATGTGGTTGTTTTTGGTACTTTACAAAATAATACAGAGAAATATCATCTGTTGGGTAGAGCAATGGTGACAAAAGGTACAGGCCCTATGAGGAGTGGCCGTCCGTCCAGAAGCCCCTCTAGCAGGGCAAATCGCCCTTCCGGGTCGGTTACTCTATGTGTTTCCTGAATAGGAACTCCTGGTGGGACCCAGATCAGCGCCTCCCTTGCATATGCAGAGTACGTGGTTGCGCAGAAGGTACCTCACTATCGTTTGCTTAGTTTATGTAGTTCCCCTGCCGTCATGTGCGTTTCTTGCAGTACTGCTTTCTGTGCATGTTGGCGTTTCATGTAAGAGTAGACTGCGTATATTTTGCGAGCAGTGTGCATACCCCGCACGTTTAGGGTAAGGATGGTAAGATCCTTGGAGTGGTGTATATTGCGATGTGGGTGTGCCATTAAGGGGGGGTTGGTGTGAGTTATTCTGGTCCAGTCCTGCCTGCTACCTGGATGTGTCATCCTGTAGCTCTTGACCATCTTCTGGTGTGTGCTCAGCGTATGTGTAGAATTGGAGTGTAGGAATGCAAACTGGAGTGGGTAAAAAGGAACTCCCCAATACAAAGGACCTGCCGCAACAGGGGGCATGTCCAAACTGTGTATACTACTAATTCTCTAGTGTTATGTGGGGGTGGGCTGGTGTTGCGACGGCCTGTGCAGGATTTGTGTGGTGGGTGGGATCCTGACTATACTTGTGCTATCATTGGAGCTGCTGCCTATTAAACTGTAGAACGGCCCACTCTGGGCATGAGGTACAGTGTATATAGACACTTTACTTAGTTAGAAAAGTTCAAATGACTGTGTCTGCAGTTTGTGGGGTCACAATGGGAGGGGTCGCTGATCCTGCTCGCGACGTGTTCATGTCACTGCCTTCCTCCTCTGAGGTAAATATGTGTGGGCCTTTTTCGTCATCTGTGTCCAGCGAGGGTGGACCAATGTCCGCTGCTGCTTGGAGAGCTTTTCTGCATTCTGCGATGATTTGTTCCAGGTCACGGGATCCCATTAGAGAGCTGCGGTGTAGAGGGGCTGGACGCTGTTTGTTGTTCTTGCCGGAGCGGCGTATGCCTCCGTATTCATGTAGCGAGTCCATGCGCTTTGGGGCTGTTCGCTGGAGTCCTTGGTGATGTTGCTCCAGCCATTCGCTGGCTTCAGCCGGGTTGTTGAAGAATGTGGTGGTTGCATTGTGAATAAGCTTGAGACGTGCTGGAAACAGCAGAGAGTATTGGAGGCCATGTTGCCGCAGGCAGCGTTTTACATATAGAAATGCGGAGCGTTGGCGTTGTACGGCACATGAATAGTCGGAGAAGAGCATTACGTGTTAGTCCTCTATTCTTATGGGGCGGTGTTGTCGGGCTGCACAGAGCACTGCATCTCTGTTACGGATATGAAGGAGTTTCATGAGCAAAGGACGTGGAGGGGAACCTGGTGGCAGGAGCCTGGCCGGTACCCTATGTGCCCGTTCCACAGAGAAATAAGTGGTGAGTTCCGAGTTGGGTGTAAAGGATCATATACAGGCTTCCACGTAGCTTATGGGGTCGGTGCCTTCGATTCCTTCCGGCAGGCCTAGGACGCGGATGTTGCTCCTACGGAAGCGTCCTTCCAAGTCATCAGTTCGTTCCTCCAGTGTCTTCACTCGTTCCCGCAGGTCGCGCAGGGCTTCTTGCGGAGACTTTTCTATAGGCTGTAGGGTGGCAAGTGTCTTTTCTCCATCCATGATTTTATCAGCCAGTTTGCGGTGGTCATCACGGAGGAGGTTGAGGTCTGTTGCCAGGGTTCCGAATCTGCTCTCCATGGTGATTCTGGAGTGTTCAATGGCTGCTAGTACTTTGTCCAGCTTGTCAGACATGGAGAGGGTTGACAACGATTCTGGTTCTTCTTCTTGTGATTTGGTGGCTGTAGAGTGAGTTTGTGCCGAGGTTGGACCTGATGGTCCAATGTTGGATCGAAGCCGGCCCATGATGCCGCTGGAGTGGATGCAGCTGGGTGCAGCAGAGCGTACGTGCTGCTGAGATGCCTTTAGTGATTTAGGTGCTGATTTATCTGCATTTGCTGATATTGCCACTGTGCCCGTATCAGTGTGAGGAGCACTCAATGAGAGCGCTTCTGTGGTAGCGTCCACTTTGCGGTCTGGCGCTTGCGGATTCGGGCGGTGTTATAGGTCTGTTCAGACTCTTGCAGTGTGTGTTGTCGTTATTGGGTGCTGTTCGCCTGCCCGATTGTAAGGGGCTTGTCTTCAATGGTGAGGCCTTAGCTGTTTGGGCACTGGTGTTGTGTAAGGCGTGCTGGGCCACTTTTTGCAGCTAGTGGTGTAGTAGCGGGTGGGTAGGTGTAGAATACATTTTCACCCCCCGTCAGATGAGATTACCGATCAGCAGCTGTGGGTCTGGGGGGAAGGCTGCGTGCTGGTGTGGCACGTGCTGGGATCACACGATTAGCCGACCGGAGGGCGCTTGAGAGGGCCAGCCCGGGTCCAGCAATGCTCCTACTGGGGCCCTGTGTTTGGTCTTTGTAGAGCTCTGAGCGGCATGGCCTTGACCATGGGGGCACAGCGCTGCTTCTATAGTAGATTTAAGGTCGGTATTGCCCCTTCGCCATAGTGGGGTTGCAGCTGCATAAGTATGTGCCTCGCAGGGTCGAACTTCCTGCACGGGGTCCTCTGCTGGGCTTGCGCGGAGCCTGGCATGCCACCACTCGCTGTGAGATCGCTTGAGTGTGAGGTACCAGCCCCGCTGCCCTCTGGTGTTTGTTACAGCTCCGCTATGTTGTCACTATGCGGGGGCCGGATTCCGCTCAGGTAGTATTTTCCTGAGGGTTCACAGTACGCACTAGACCTCAGCTTCAGCAAGGATTACAGGTCTCTGTGCTGCGGTGGGGGGGCTGCCGCTCTGCTGGTGATGGTCGTGCCGGGTCGGTCCCCACAGACGGGGCCCTCTGCTGCGCCCGCACTCGATCCGCTAGGCCATCACTGTAGGAAGGTGGAATCTGACTACATGGTTGACCCCACTTTTTTCCTGGTGTTTTGCTGGTTTTCAACTTAGTTTGGCTGGGGTCCTGCTATTCAGGACCCCAGCCTATCTGCTTTCCCCTTAAATTGATTGCATGTACTTTAGGTACACTCCAGATTGGATTCTGGGGTACCCGTATAAGTCCCTAGTATATGGTATACTATGTGCCCAGGGCATAGGTACCTCAGAGGCCTCCCAGGGGCTGCAGCATGTATTATGCCACCCCTGAGAGGCCATTCAAACTGACACCACAGGTCTGCCACAGCAGCCTGTATAAGGTGGTGTATGCACCCCTTACTGAGATATAGGTTCCCTATATCTCTCCATATCACTGCACATGTAAACCTATCAGTCACCCCTATGGCAGGCCTTAACAATCCTGAAGGCAGAGTGCTGGGTTTCATGTGAGAGGGTGCCCATGCATGAGCAGAGCCCCTCTGCAGCTTTCGGAATCTTCATTCCGGGGTTGTTTGTGATGCAGCCATACCATATACTCTTAAGTGCATTATAACCTCGCGGTAAATGCTAACTTGAAAATGGCTGCAAGGAATTATGTTGTGTTTGGTGTCAAACACCTTGGAATCATACCTCCACCCCAGTACTGGGGTGGGAGGTATGATTCCACCCTACTAGAGGGAGAAACATGGCACCACCGGTTCACCCGGTACCAGCTTAACAGAACCCTGGCATCACAAAATGGATGCTGCAGCTACAGACACGAGTCTGCCCTCCTGCTGCTGGACGAAACTCCGGCAGGGGAGGCCTGGACAATAGGTTTCCTGTCACAGGGAGGTGTGACCACCTCCCAGACAGGCTCTAGTGTATTGGGGCTGGGTGGGTGCACTCCAAGAGTGCTTTGAAGTCTGCACTGGGGGCACATTTGGTGTCCCTGTGCATAGTCCAGCTCAAACCGGTTGCAGGGGCTACCAGCCCCTGCTCTGGCGTGAAACTGGACAAAGGAAATGGGTGTAGCCACCCCTCTTTCCTGACCCTCCCATAGGTGGGTCCCCAGAGTTTGTCCCACCCCTTCCTTGGGTATAAAGTAGGAACCCCTGACTACAGGACTTTAGATTACACCTGGACTAAACTCTGATACAGAAACCAGGTCCTTCAATGATCTACACTACGCTGGATGACTGAAGAATCTCCCTTGGAGTAAAGGAGTTACTCCCCTGCAAGGCAGGCACCTTTAACGCAACTGACCGGTTGGCATCTCCGAAGCTCCTGTGGACTCTGAAGAAGATTGTCACACAGGAGGTGGGTTTTCCAAGGTGTTAGAGATGGATCTGTGCCCACAGCAAGTCTGAGGCCCGTATTCCTCGTGGTGACTGTGCAACCTGACCCCCTGGGCACCGCGTCCATTTGCAGAAGCATCAGCTTTCCGGCAACCCCTGAGGCTGAGCTTTGGGTTACTTGTAGCCCTGACCCCGAGTAGTAACTGCACTGAAGATTGCAGGCCTACACTCAACGAGTGTTCCGTGAGCCGCCATTTCGTGATTCCTCTTGAGGTCTCTTTGCGATCCCTGGTCCGTTGACCTGTGGGTCTCCAAGAAGGCAACTCTAACTTTAATTGAGCTTCCCTGGTTGCTCCAGATGTGCCCTGACTCTCCATCGCTTGGGGAGTCCCCCGAACCTTGCTGGTCCGCACAGAGGCATCTTTACTTTTCCTGCGTGGGTTGCCATTGCCACAGCTTGTTGTGGTCAATCCAATCACCGACACCCCAGCACTCGACATCCTTTGTGGGACAGCTCGAATCCGGCTCCTGGTCATCGTCGACATCTCCGGGACCCCGTGGCTGCAGAGTCAAGCTTCACTTCTTCGCACCTGAAGCACCCGACGTCAGTGGGCATTCGATTGCTCCGCTCCTGGTCACTGGCTAGTGACCCAGACTCTGTCCCCTCTGCTTTCAGGTTCTTCACATCTTCAATCCAGGCTTGGATCCACCCGGACGCTTTTCTTCTTCCCGGCAGCAGCACTTTGCAGCAGATCGCCATTGAAATCGACGGCGATTCCCGACACCCTTTGACACCTATGCACCTGACTTCCCTGGGTGAGGTAACTCGAGTACTCCAGTGCTCACATGGGTGTTGGCCCTAGAAACCCTTAAGTCTAAAGGGGTTTGCTCAAAGTCCTCTCCTAAGTGTCCTTTATCTTTAAAATTCCAACCGCGACTTTCCGCATTGAATCCTACGGCGCTCGCTGCTGTGTTCTCACACTGCACACATCCCCCGTGGGTCTCCTGTGTCACTACCTTGGGTGGTTCCTTGGGGTCCCAGCGATTCTACGTGCTCTAGACACTGTGTCTAGTCAAGTCGTGGTTCTTATACCACTTTCTTAATATATGGTTTGGTCCCCCCCTGGGGCCCATTGTATATTGTGCTATTTACTGTCGTTTTAATACTGTGATATTGCGTATCTTGATCTCTAGTCTCATAAAGAGGTTAGTAGAGAGTGTTTAGTAATAAATACATATATTTTATATATATATACCTTGTGTGGTTCTCCTTTCATTTGGTCATTCAAGAGGTTATAATCTGGTAAACCAAGCTGCTTTACACTCCTTCAAGACTTAGCCTGAAGGCTGCTCTCCACAGCTTACCACTAGGATAGCTTTCTATAAGGTTGTCTTTAAACCTACCATCAATAAGGGTCGTTTGGACTGGTGCAAGGTGCCCACTATAACTAGTGGACAGCATATGCCAGGCCAACTTCTCACATTGGTGTGCAGCGGTTGGATTCAAGCTTGCTATTGCTTTACCAGATAATCTCTTTGAGTGACTAACTGAAAACCACTATAGGTACGTAGGTACATATAAATCAAGTCTAGAATACAGTAAGTTCTACTGAACTTAGAGTTGTGTGTCAAGGGCTTAGCACACCCTTTCTACAACTCAAGAGAGTTTAGTAGGCCCCACTAGAGTAGGTAGGTGCATACACCACACCACACTAGTCATGTCTTCAAGGGCAGAAGCCAGTGTGCCTCTCCCAACTAAGTATGACCAAGTTTCATACCAAGAATTGAGGATTATGTGTGCCTCAAGGAAATTGAAGACAGGGAAAAGCCCAACCACACAACATCTCATAAAGTTGTTGCTTGCAGATGACCTAAATAAGACCCCAGGGTCTGATGAGGTTGGCAGAGTGGGTGGGGCAGCAGAAGAGGAAAGGCCAGGTAGTGAACGCTACTATGACCCAGACTCTGATGCTGGCCAGGAGGATCAAAATTATTCTAACCTGGAAAATCCAATTCTTCCTGCAGGTGAGGATGGCCTTAGTGGCCCTCTCTTCACTCCCCCAGGAAGGGTTAATAGTGTACCCAGAAGATCAAGATCTCCTTCTCAGGAATCTAATCATTCTAGTACTTCTATAGGGTCCTCTGCTTCTCATAAAAGGTCATCCTCTTATGAGAAGAATTGCCAACTGTTTGAGTTTGAGAGAGCTAAGCTCAGAATCAAGAGAGAGCAATTGGCCTTAGACAGGGAATCCCTGGAGCTTCAGAGAGCTTCTCAGAAGTTGGGGCTAGAGCCCCATGGTGGCAGCAACAGTGTCCCTAGGAGTAGAGAAGATACTCATCACCATAGGAACCTGAACAAGATTGTCCCTCCCTACCAGAGTGGGGATGACATCCACAAATGGATAACTGCACTAAAGAGGGCCTGTAAAGTACAGAGGGTCCCTCAGGAGCAGTGGGCAGCAATCTTGTGGCTCTCCTTTGCAGACAAAGGTAGAGACAAGCTCCTCACTGTAAGAGAAGAGGATGCTGATAATTACAAAGTCCTGAAGAGTGCTCTGATTGATGGGTTTGGCCTAACCACTGAACAACACAGGTTAAAGTTCAGAGATACCCAAAAGGCACAGACTCAGGACTGGGTTGACTTTGTAGATTGTGCTACTAAGGCTCTGGAAGGTTGGATACATGGCAGCAAGGTGCATGACTATTTAGGATTGTACAATTTGATTATGAGGAAGCAGATCCTTAATAATTGTCAAAACCAGCTTTTACACCAGTAGCTGGTGGACTCTGATCTGACCTCTCCCCAAGAATTGGGAAAGAAGGCAGACAAATGGGTCAGAACCAGAGTAAAGCCAAAGAATCAGGGTGGTGACCAGAAGAAAGATTCTTCCAAAAACCAAGAGAATGGTGGGGATAAATCAAAAGACAAATCCCCTACAGGGCCCCAAAGTCCTTTCCTGGGGTGGGTCCCAAACTCCTTCCTCCCCTGAAAATAAACCTTATTGCCATAACTGTAAGAAGCCTGGCCACTGGAAAAATGACCCCAGTTGTTCCAAGGCTGGCAATAAGGAAAATGTTCCTCCCAGCAATACTACCACTCCTCCTGGTACTACAAGTAGTAATCCCCCAGGTGGTAGCACTGCCCCCAAAAAGTTAGGTGGGTTGGTATGTGGAACTGAGGTGGACCCCAGCCTTTCAAGGTCCTCCTCACAGGCCTCCTTAGTCTGTGATGGTGGCATGGGATTTGCCACTTTTTCTATGAGTCCCAATACTTTGGGCAAGTGCAGACAGGAGCCCTTAATAAATGGTCAGAAAGCTGTGGCATTCAGGGACACAGGGGCTAGTGTCACCATGGTGACAGGGAAACTAGTCTCCCCTCAACAGCTTTTACCTGAGTTCAAGTACCAGGTGACCAACATTGATGGTATCAGAACAGATCATCCCATGGCCATAGTCAATCTCAGCTGGGGAGGGGTCACTGGCCCCAAGAGAGTGGCAGTGTCCCCAAACTTGCCTGTAGATTGCCTGTTGGGCAATGATCTGGAGGTTTCAGCCTGGGCTGAAGTTGAATACCAGGCCCATTTAAAAATGTTGGGCCTCTCTGAGAAGGTTGGTGGGGCTGTTAGGGCCTCAGCCCCATCTCAGGGAAATTTTGGAGAAGTGGAGCCTGAAAGAATGGCCCACTCTACTCCACAAGAGAGCAGAAGGGTTGAAGAAAAGTCTTCTTCCCCCCAGACTATAGGTAAGGGTCAGCTTCCTCAGGGAACTGATCCTACCCCTAGTGAAGGGACTGCCCCAGAGGTGGTCAGGCCTGGCCTGGCAACACCCCTGATGGCAGCGGACCCTTCCAAGGTGGTACCCAGTCTAGAGCAGGTAACCTGCCCCTCTCTACCCTCCCTCTGTCAGCCCAGGGCTACAGAGGTCAGGGAGGTCAGTGAACCCCTAAGGGCTCCCTGTCCAGAGGAACCCCCTCATCCACAGATTAGGGGCACCCAGTCTAGTAGCCCTAGCCAGGTGAAAATTCCTCAGCACACTAAGGGATCCCTCTTACCCTTGTGTAGGGACCTCCCCCAGATGGACTCTGTTGGGCAAAGGCAAACCTGGGACCCAGTGGTTCCAAACCTACCATGTCCCTCCATTGTTCCAACCAAAGGGACCCAACCCCCAGCTGTAGGCAGCCAGAGGTTGACCCTTAGGGCCAGATACAACTCAGTCATGGAAAGAAAGGGCTCCATGGTGACCAGTGATCTGAGGAAGCTGAGGCCAACTTTATTAGGGCCTCACTTCTCCACTCAGACACCCCACCAGCCTTTTACTTTGCCAAAACACACTACAGGTAGTAATTCCAAATGGTGGAGATCATCCAATACCCTTGGGGTTAGGAATTGCTTAGTGGACCATAAGACAAGGGGTAACCATGCTAGTGCAGGTTCTTCCTTATATGGCCACTTAGTCAATAAAGGCTCAACTGGACAAGGTTAGCTTTATCTCCTTTCGTTTGGGGGGGTTATGTAGAAAGGTGGAATCTGACTGCATGTTTGCCCCCACTTTTTTCCTGGTGTTTTGCTGGTTTTTGACTTAGTTTGGCTGGGATCCTGCTATTCAGGACCCCAGCCTATCTGCTTTCCCCTTAAATTGATTGCATGTATTTTAGGTACACTCCAGATTGGATTCTGGGGTACCCGTATAAGTCCCTAGTATATGGTATACTATGTACCCAGGGCATACGTACCCCAGAGGCCTCCCAGGGGCTGCAGAATGTATTATGCCACCCCTGAGAGGCCATTCAAACTGACACCACAGGTCTGCTACAGCAGCCTGTATAAGGTGGTGTATGCACCCCTTACTGAGATATAGGTTCCCTATATCTCTCCGTATCACTGCACATGTAAACCTATCAGTCACCCCTATGGCAGGCCTTAACAATCCTGAAGGCAGGGTGCTGGGTTTCATGTGAGAGGGTGCCCATGCATGAGCAGAGCCCCTCTGCAGCTTTTGGAATCTTCATTCTGGGGTTGTTTGTGATGCAGCCAGACCATATACTCTTAAGTGCATTATAACCTCGCGGTAAATGCTAACTTGAAAATGGCTGCAAGGAATTATGTCGTGTTTGGTGTCAAACACCTTGGAATCATACCTCCACCCCAGTACTGGGGTGGGAGGTATGATTCCACCCTACTAGAGGGAGAAACATGGCACCACCGGTACACCAGGTACCAGCTTAACAGAACCCTGGCATCACAAAATGGATGCTGCAGCCACAGACACGAGTCTGCCCTCCTGCTGCTGGACGAAACTCCGGCAGGGGAGGCCTGGACAATTGGTTTCCTGTCACAGGGAGGTGTGACCACCTCCCAGACAGGCTCTAGTGTATTGGGGCTGGGTGGGTGCACTCCAAGAGTGCTTTGAAGTCTGCACTGGGGCACATTTTGTGTCCCTGTGCATAGTCCAGCTCAAACCGGTTGCAGGGGCTACCAGCCCCTGCTCTGGCACGAAACTGGACAAAGGAAATGGGTGTAGCCACCCCTCTTTCCTGACCCTCCCATAGGTGGGCCCCCAGAGTTTGTCCCACCCCTTCCTTGGGTATAAAGTAGGAACCCCTGACTACAGGACTTTAGATTACACCTGGACTAAACTCTGATACAGAAACTAGGTCCTTCAACGATCTACACTACGCTGGATGACTGAAGAATCTCCCTTGGAGTAAAGGAGTTACTCCCCTGCAAGGCAGGCACCTTTAATGCAACTGACTGGTTGGCATCTCTGAAGCTCCTGTGGACTCCAAAGAAGATTGTCACACAGGAGGTGGGTTTTCCAAGGTCTTAGAGGTTGATCTGTGTTCACAGCGAGTCTGAGGCCCGTATCCCTTGTGGTGACTGTGCAACCCGACCCCCTTGGCACGGTATCTATTTGCAGAAGCATCAGCTTTCCGGCAATCCCTGAGGCTGAGCTTTGGGTTACTTATAGCCCTGACCCCGAGCAATAATTGCTCTGAAGATTGCAGGCCTACTCTCAACAAGTGTTCCGTGGGCCACCATTTCGTGATTCCTCTTGAGGTCCCTTTGCGATCCCTGGTCTGTTGACCTGTGGGTCCCCAAGAAGGCAACTGTAACTTTAATTGGGCTTCCCTGATTGCTCCAGATGTGCCCTGACTTTCCATTGTTTGGGGAGTCCCCCGGACCTTGTTGGTCCGCACAGAAGCATCTTTACTCTTCCTGCGTGGGTTGCCATTGCCAAGGCTTGTTGTGGTCAATCCGATCACCGACACCCCAGCACTCAACATCCTTTGTGGGACAGCGTAAATCTGGCTCCTGGTTGTCGTTGACGTCTCCGGGACCCCGTGGCTGCAGAGTCAAGCTTCACCTCTTCGCACCTGAAGCACCCGACATCGGTGGGCATTCGATTGCTCCGCTCCTGGTCACTGGCTAGTGACCCAGACTCTGTCCCCTCTGCTTTCAGGTTCTTCATATCTTCAATCCAGGCTTGGATCCACCTGGACACTTTTCTTCTTCCCGGCAGCAGCACTTTGCAGCAGATCGCCATTGAAATCGACGGCGATTCCCGACACCCTTTGACACCTATGCACCCGGCTTCCCTGGGTGAGGTAACTCGAGTACTCCGGTGCTCACGTGGGTGTTGGCCCTAGAAACCCTTAAGTCTAAAGGGGTTTGCTCAAAGTCCTTTCCTAAGTGTCCTTTATCTTTAAAATTCCAACCGCGACTTTCCGCATTGAATCCTACGGCGCTCGCGGCTGTGTTCTCACACTGCACAAGTCCCCCGTGGGTCTCCTGTGTCACTACCTTGGGTGGTTCCTTGGGGTCCCAGCGATTCTACATGTTCTAGGCACTGTGTCTAGTCAAGTCGTGGTTCTTATACCACTTTCTTAATATATGGTTTGGTCCCCCCCTGGGGCCCATTGTATATTGCGCTATTTACTGTCGTTTTAATACTGTGATATTGTGTATCTTGATCTCTAATCTCATAAAGAGGTTAGTAGAGAGTGTTTAGTAATAAATACATATATTTTATATATATACCTTGGGTGGTTCTCCTTTCATTTGGTCATTCAAGAGGTTATAATCTGGTAAACCAAGCTGCTTTACACTCCTTCAAGACTTAGCCTGAAGGCTGCTCTCCACAGCTACCAATAGGATAGCTTTCTATAAGGTTGTCTTTAAACCTACCATCAATAAGGGTCGTTTGGACTGGTGCAAGGTGTCCACTATAACTAGTGGACAGCATATGCCAGGCCAACTTCTCACAGTCACTCACCGTGGGGTCGCTCGTAGGTGTGGGATTAGCACCAGTGCCTTCCGCTTCTTCCCCTCTGCATGTGGGCCGGGCTCCGCACTGGTGGGGCTCCCCTGGGTGCCTGCCCCGGCTGCTGGTGATCCCGCCCATCGTGGGGCTTCAGGGCGGAGGGGGGGGGGTTTGCGCTGCTCTCCGGAGTGCGGCTATGACACTTGCCGGTGCCGTGCGGGGTCTAGCTGGTAGGCACTCAAAATGTGGTGCCTCCCCTTTTCTTCTGGTGCAACGGCACAGCGCCACGGCGTCTTGATCCCAGAGCTGCTGGTATTGTCTGGGTACTGGGGCTCACTGGGCCTTCCCTGTGTCGTTGTCGGCTGCCATGTTGCGGTGGGCGGGAGGCGCCACTCACAGGTTGTCCAGCTTTGTTTCCCCTCGGACTCGGGGCGAAGCAGTGGTCAGACAGGAACGTTAGTGACGGGACTGGGCTTGTGGCGTTGTTTGGGGCTCTCACCCGTTCGGATTTCCACCGATGTTCTGGCCAGGGTGTGGAGCTCTAAGCGAGCACGTCTGCCATCTTGGCTGGCTTGGCCCAAAACCGGCCCCCACCCCTGGCGGCCCACCGGGAAAACGCCCGGAGCCCACTACGGCCAGTCCGGCCCTGTATGTCACCAAGAGATTCCATGCTGGTCAAGGAATATCGTAGACAATACAAAGCCACCCTGACAAAGCACAAGTCGGCTTTGAAAGAGGAGAACTGGTGGGATTTGATAGAGTCCAGCACCCTGAACAATAGCTCCACGTTTTGGAGCATTATTAATGATCTGTTCCTGGCAGAAGACAGGGTCCCAGGACCTGACGGGATTCCCCCAGACCTTTACATTTTGAAGTTGGACACCTGGGTTTCTACCCTCACTTCAATTATCAACGCCGCGGTCATGATAGGCTGCCCGGATTCCTGGGCATTAACCACCATAGTCCCTGTTTTAAAAAAAGGTTGATTGGGATAGCACTCATTGCTATAGGCCCATCTCCCTATTGGATTCAGTGGTTAAGGTGTTGGGATATATGGTACTAGACAGGCTATCGAGCTTGGCAGGTGACAACAATATTCTCGCTGATGTCCTATATGGGTTTCGCCCTGGTTGTTCCATGGTGGACCAGAGTTTAAATCTTTACATGATTGTGAATAAGTATACTGTTGCTCGTTCTGGTACCATCTACCTAGCCTTCATGGACTTGTCGTCCGCATTTGACCGTGCCAATAGATCTAAGCTCTGGCAGATTATGCTCTCCATTGGTATTGATAAAGACATCATAAGGGATCTTCATAGAGACACCAAACCAGCAGTTTGATATTCGAAATATCTTAAAGGTACCAATGAGTTCTCTATTAAGTGAGGGTTGCGTCAAGGGTGCATTTTGGCCCCTTTTCTTTTTAACTTGTACATCAATAATCTGGAGCAGGCCCTCTTGAAATCAAAACCCGACTGTCTTCAGGTGGGAAAGCTAGGTTTACCTATAGTTAGCGGTTACCCTTTATTTATTTATTTATTTATTTACCCGTCCTATTGTATGCCGACGACGCTGTCCTTATGGCAAGGACAGCAAGGGGTCCACAATCTTTGTTGGACTCCTTTGTCCATTTTATAGAGGATTTGGACTTACTGATCAATAATAGTAAATCATTTATAATGTAGATGGGCCTTCTCCCAGCTAAGCCTTACACATTTTTTGTAGGGGTCATGCCAGTCCCTAGGACCAACATTTTGTTCCTTTCTGGGGGTAGTGTTTGATGCAGCTTTGAATTGGGACCGCTGTTAAGTCGTAAGAAAGGGGACTTTGTTAGGGCCATTGCAGCTGTTTTTAACTTTGCCTCGAGACTGGGAAGTAGACCCACTGGGGAACCTTTGGCAGATTTATAAGGCTAAGTGTATCTCAAAGGTTATTCACGCTAGTGAGTTCTGGGGTTACATTAAGCATGATGCATTGCAAGTTGTTGAAAATATCTTTTTGAGACGGATACTCTGCTTACCACAGGGTACATCATCCTTTGTAGCCCATGAAGAATTAGGTATGGCCTTCCTCTCAGACTTGTTGACTTTTTTGTCCTTTATCATTGTGGTTGAAAATATGGCTCAAGAAGGGAACTGCCCTAAGCAAGGACATCTTAAGGGACTGTGTTTCTCTTGATTATTCTAACCGCATTTGCTGGCTCAAGTACGCCAGAGAAGGTTTTACCAGCATGGGAAGGTCAGACCTATTTGAGAACCCAGAGAAAATCTACAGGAGGTGTTGTGTAGTTCCTACTAATCCGTAGGATCTGTTCATTGTTTGGACAACATAAACTAAGGGCTTGGTGTCAAGACTGATTCCGGACACCCCTACAGGATATGTTGCCCTTTAGACCAGCTAGCTCACAGGGACACTGTAAACCCCCCTAACTTATCAGGGAGTGCACAGTTTCTGGTAACCACTGAACATGACAACCCTGATTCCTCAGGAATCGTGGATATAGTACAGACTTTTTGCTCAGTCACTTGTTCTCAGAGAAATATACAGAGAATACACAGTGGGATGATTTCAATAATATTTATTGAACCAACGTTATTCTTGCATTAAATACATGTGCTGCAATGATTAGGAGACAGAAGCAAATGAAGGAGATTTAAAGCACCAAAAGAGTAAACAGTAGATACATTTCTACCATGGTGCTGAAGCAATGAATATATGCAGGCATATATGCAATATGGTAATCTAACGTACTCCTACAATGCGAACCCTACTCTAAGTGTACCTAGAGTGTGTGTAGGTATACAGCCAAGAATCTCCCCAAGGGACGATCAAACCACATTACCTGAGCGGATAGAGTGAAAGACCCCGTCTTGGTCTTGAGTTGGACACCCCTAACGGAATGTCAGACCAGTGCATGGTAATTTATCAGCATGCAGGGACCTTCGGTGTCAGCAGAAGTGCCTCCTCTACCAATCTACCTGGATACCTAATATTTATAATAAAAAGCAGCCTTCGCGATGTGCGTGCTACATTAGTGATGTTGTGAATATGTAGATAGCGCTGTCGCCCCATGGATGAAGATAGGACAACTTTTGTACCTAGTGCGTAGAGCGGCCTAGTACATGATATTCAGGGCATCGTGATAATGTTGTGCAAAGCTGGATGTACTCTCTAGGCATAACTTCCCAACACTATATGATGTCACCACCCCTGCATGTTCTGTTTGTACCTAGCGTAGGTCGGGCCTGTTGATCTTAAATCCTCCTGTGTTATCCAGGAACCTAGAGTGATATTTGTCTGTGTCTAGAGGCCAAACTAACCAACCCTGCTGATCGGGTCTGATGTATTGTATGATCCATTGCAGAGTATGACATCTAATGTATCCTCACTATACTTTGTGTATTGTTGCCAATATTCAAAGCTTGCAAATGTGGGCATGCGAGGTGTGTTACAATCTTTTGCCTTAGCTAAACCAAGACAGGAAGTTTGTCGCACTGTTTTATTCAGGAAAATCATTTGATGTGAAATGAGGCATGCTCTAAATATCGCCTCTTTTCCCTGAACCTGCCAATCTTTTGTTCCCCAGGCAGATTTTGTGTCTTTTGTATCCTTTCAAAAGTTGTAACCCTTTATAGACAGTTGGGAAATAAAGGAATCAGGGATAATCAGCTTGGTGTTTGAGAGCATATTCTTCTTTGCAGGTGTAGGTACACACCTATAGTAATAAGAGGCTGGGTATGATGTGTCAAAACCAGAAAAATATGCAAACTTCTGTGCAAATGTTTTTGAACCACCTTTCAGCGGTGTTAGACAGTGTTCCCATTGGGTGTAGTTGTAAACAGCGCGTGGGATGCTAGCTTTGTGTAAAAAATGGTGACCATAATGTTGATAACAGAACATGTCTCCAAAATTACTTGTGCCATCATACAATTCATCATTAGAAAATGCTGCTGATTGCTCTAGATCTGAAAGCAAATTATGCAGTTTTAATGTCCAAATCATCAGAAAATGTACTAGCGGTGATGATATCATTTAAAGAAATCTTAAACAAATATGAAATTTGCAAAAGTTTAGTAGGACCATATATATCACACGATACCCCCTCCCAGACTATTCCATCTGGAACTGGAACCGCTGTAATGTTCACCAGGGACATGTCCTTCAGTTGACGGTGCGATGATGCATGTGGTTTTAGAACCAAGTTTACATGTTGGACTGCAGAGCGTTCTGGGAGATAATGTCCATTCAGAAGTAGAAAAAAGACAATCACCAAACCAATCCAGAGTACCAGGAAATGTAATCAAATTGTAACCCAGAGATGTATCCAGGGGGCAACAAGGTATGTCTTTTTCAGCCAAAGACAGAGAGAATAAACTCGTAGCTTGAAAGGAAGGGGCGGTGTTGGCAATTCAGGTTCACTGGTATCCCAATGAAAAATCGTCATAATGCACGCAGTAGCCAGTCGCTGTCCGGTCTATTTTTGGCAGCTCTGCAGGTTTTGTAGAACTGGGAGATGACTTGATCTGTGGCATGTTGACATAGACGTCGTCAAGTTTTCAAATTGAAATTTCTGTACTGGATGATTGTACAGCTGTAGTTCTTTCAATGGGGAGAAGCATAATCTGATTTTCGTTGACAGTCTCTCTTTGGAAAGTGGAGTCTTCAGTCGTTATTAAAGCTTCCATCTGAACTTCCTGTATGGTAGCGAGAGGAGATCGTCGGCTTCCCAGGAGCCCATGTGGCCTACTGTTAAGAATCGGCCACATAGTGTGGTTTGATCAGACCAATGGAGACAAACCTTTTGTCTCTGCGACCAGCAAGAAGCTGAAGAAGTACAGTTCTGGCACCTTCAAAAGCCAATACAGGTAAAGGCCCAAATTCTTACTTGTCCTGTATTTTTTCTCTGACCAGGTCCCCAATCTTCGGGACCCAGGCAGGTCTTGCCGATACTGCTTTCACTTCTCCAGTGACGGTGCGTTTCACTTGGACGTTGCTTTGTAAAGCTCTGTATTCTTTTAGGTCCTGTAAAACATCCAAATGATCACTAAAGTCGAATGGATTTTCAGCCGCCACTGTGCTGACACTATCGAGGTCTGGGACCCACATTCTCACCCCAAACAGGATCTCACAGGGCATACGACCTCCATGGATTTTCTTGGCATGTTTTTAAGTGCCCACTGGACCCGTATAGGTGATTGACCCAACTGCCACCCGAGCTTAATACCCTAGCTGTTAAGGATTGCTTTAAGTCCCGGTTCTTTCTTTCAACAACCGAATTTCCCTCGGGATGGTAGGGGGAGGAGTGTGGCAAGGCCACACCCAAACCTCCCATGGCTTCTTTGTAAGCCCGAGAGCTAAACGCCGGGCACTGTTTGGAATGTAATGTGCCAATTGCGGATGTCCTAATAAAGACTTGCAAATTCTTTATAACAGTTCAGGCATCAGCTGAGCGCTGGGGCCAAACCCATAGGAATCTAGAGCATGAATCTACTGCCACCAAGATGTACTTGTAAGCCCCATCAGAATGTAAGGGGCCTCAGTGATCCAAATAGACACAGGCGAGAGGTTTGTCTGAGATCAATAAAGGTGCTTGCGGTGGACGTGCTATGGTGGAGCCTTTCATCTGCTGCCAGATGTCGCATTTAAGGACAAAGTCCTTGGTCTGTTTAGTGAGACCTGGCCACCAGTATGTAGCAGTAATCCCTGCTTGTGCTGAACCCAGACCCTCATGTGCGGTTAGTATCAATCCCAATCTGCCATCAGTGTTTGGTATTACTTTATCCCCCACTCCTGGAATTTGAGCATACAGAATATTTTGGGCATCAACTTGTAGGAGAACTTGATTGGAAAGCCTTTCAGTGGTACTGAGGTGTTGCGCGTGGCATTGACAGCTATCATAGTTGTTCCATCTATTTTCATGCTAGAACAAGTGATTGTAGCAACTGCAGTGGTTCGCACTGTTGTCATGGTGGCTTCATCCTCCATTGAATTCCCTTCAACATGAACGCCAACACCCTGATGACTCAATGTATGAAGTACATGAGTCCGTGGCAGGCCTTCCTTCAGCTTTGCCACTTGTCCCCAAAGCATCTTGTGCTTGATTGTACAACCCTTCAAATCTCGAAACCCATTTTGGCCCCAATAGTAAAGATATTTGTAGGAAAGTAGGATCTGCCTCTATGGTTATCCCCACTTTTTGTTTGATGTGATGCTGTTTTTGACTAGTCTGACTGGGATCCTGCTAATCAGGACCCCAGTCTATCTGCTTTCTCCCTAAATTGTTGTGTTTAGTACCTAGGTACAATCCCAGATTGGATACTGGGGTACCCTTATCAGACCCTAGTAAATGGTATTAAGGTACCCAGGGCATAGGTACACCAGAGGTCTCCCATGGGCTGAAGCATGCATTATGCCACCCATGGGAGACCATGCAAAATGAAACTACAGGCTTGCCATTGCAGCCTGTGTAAGTTGGTGCTTGCACCACTTACTTAAGATACAGGTTTCCTATATCTAAGGATCAGTGCACTTAAAACTTATAAGTCAACCCAATAGTAGGCCTTTGCAATCCTGAAGGCAAGGTGCTTGGTTCTAAGTGAGAGGGTGCCCCTGCATGAGCAGGACACCCCTGCAGCCTATGTGGTCCATTCTCCCGGGTTGTCAGTGAAGCAGCCATATACTATATAGAGGGGCACTGCATCATTACGCGATGACCATCTCAAAAACGGCTGCAATTAATCCTATCATGTTTGGTATCAAACATGTTGGAATCATGCCTCCACACCGTATATGGTGTGGGAGGTATGATTCCAAGCACGGGAAGAGCCCTCCGTTAGACTCTCAGTGCTCCTGGTGCCAACCTTCTAGACCGGGACAGCACAAAATGGTTGCTGCCGACCAGAGACACATTACTGCCCTCCTGCTGCTGAGCCAAGCTCGAGCAGAGGAAGATGGAACAATAGGCATCCTGTCACAGGGAGGTATGACCACCTCCCAGACAGGATTTAGTGTATTGGGACCGGGTGGGTGCGTTTGTCAGCGCCAGAAAGTCTGCATGAGGGGCACACTTGGTGTCCCTGTGCATAGTCCAGTTCAAACCAGTTCTGGGAGCCGTTGACTCCTGCTCTGGCATGAAACTGGACAAAGGACATGGGAGTAACCTCCCCCCTGTCCAGACCCCTACCCTGGGAGGGTCCCCTGAATCTTCCCAACCCTTTCCCTAGGGTACTTAAGGGCTTACCTGGGTGTAGGGCCCTAGATTCGTCATGGGATAAGATTCAGATCAGACACCATTTCTACTTCTACCGTCTCGGGCACCCTGGACTTCGCTAGACTTCGTTTGGGCCTGACTTTGTCTCCCTTCCAGTCTGCTGCATCATCTGTGCCTGTGCATCATGCAGGACCCTTCCAAGGCCTGTGAAGCATCAAAGACACTTGAAGGAATCTCCCTTGGAGTGAAGGAGTCACTCCCCTACATTCGCAGGCACCGCAACTAAGTCGACCGGTCTGCTGATCTTGAGCTTCTCCGGACTCCAAAGGCTCTGCAACACAGGTGGTGGTTTTCCACAGCTCCCGAGGCCTGCCCAACCCTCTCACCATGGGGCTCATTAGGATGTCGTGACGTTCGCCACCGCCCAGCCGGCAGTGGCGACCGCCACGACATCATAACGAGTGAAACCCCCCGCCATATTACAATGGCGGGGGGTTCCGTGGCGGATGCAAAGTGCGTCCGCCGCTTTTCTGCCAGCCGGCAATCGTACCGATTGCCGGCCGGGCGGACTTGGCCCCTAATATGGTGGCGGTGCCTAGCAGGCACTGCCATCCATATTAGGATGGTGTGATGTGAAGGCCTTTCCATGGCGGCTGCCGCCATGGAAAGGCTGGCGGGAATTGCTTTGGGGGCCCGTTGCGGGCCCCCAGGGGGTGGGGGGCTGCACTTGGGGGGTACCTATGGTACCCCCCTCATTGCCATGCACAAGGTGGCAGGCACTGCGCGGTGCCTGCCAGGTTGTGCATGGCAATGCACAACATGTATTCTTGGCATTGCTGCGGGTACTGCTCACAGCAGCACCCGCCGCAATGTTAACAATACGGAATGTGACCGCCAGGGTGGCGGTCGCATCCTAATTGGTGGTGCGGGACCGCCGCACCGCTGGCGGCCGGTCCCAACACCGCTAGGGTGGCGGGCGGACTGAAGTCCGCCCGCCATCCTAATGAGGTCCCAAGTTTGAGGCCAGTATCCCTCGTGGGGGTTGCAATAACTGAACCTCTGTGCACAGAGCCAACTTGCAGTTGCAAAAGCTTGTTGACTTCTTTCCAAGGAGATCTTCTGGCTCCAAGTAGCCCCAAACTCGTGCACCTCCAGTGACCAGAATCTTCAGCCACACCACATCGTGTGCATCGTCGCCTGCATCTTTTGGTGAGCTGCTTGAGGTCCTCTCGTGACTCCAGTGCCTCTGGCCTGTGGGTCCACTTGAGGGTCACACTTGTTTCTTTTGGGCTCTCCTGATTACTCGGGTCCGGCCCTGACTCCCCTGCTGTTGGTGAGTCCCCTGGACCTTGCTCCTTCTTTGATTCCTGCATTGGTTGCATTTGCCAAGGCTTGTTGGTGCTCCTGCCGGACACTGACCACTCAGCACTAGACATCCTTTGTGGTACAGCTCGTGCATGGCTCCTGGTCCTCCTCAGCATCGTTGGTCCTCACAGCTGCAGAGTCAAGGTCCTCGTCACCCATCCTTCAACACCCAACATCGGAGGGCATTCGTCTTCTAAGTCTCCTGGTCACTCCTGCGTGACATAGACTCTGTCCCCTCTGCTTGCAGGTACCTCTCATCAAGAATCCATCCTCGAATTTCACCGGTCACTTCTTCCTTCTTCCACAGCGGCACTTTCCTAAAGTCCTCCATTGGGTTTGACGGCGCTCCACATGTATGAACCCAGCTTGCCTGGTGTAGGTAACGTGGGTACTAGGGTATCCACTGGTGGGGTAACTCTCCAACCTTCTGTCTTCCACGGGGTTTCTTCGGGGTCCACTGGGAAGGGTCCATAATCTTTAAAAATCCAACCGTGACTTGAACATAGAGTTGTACGGAGCACGCGGATGTGTTGCCACACTGCACATGCTCTCCGTGGGGCCCCTATCTACTCACCTTGGGTGGTTCCTTGGGTCCCCAGCACTTCTACGTCCTCTCGACCCTGTCTTGATCCAAGTCATGGTTCTTATACCACTTTCTTAGTATATGGTTTGGTCCCCTTTGGGGTCCACTGTGTATTTCATGCTATTTACTGTGTTACTTTGCTAAAGTATTGTGTGCATTTTGTTTATCTCCGTGTTAGAGATATTGGAACGTACTAGAGAGTATTATATAATAAATACATATTTTTATAATTACTTGGTGTGGTTCTTTTCACTTAATCTATACTATAAGATTGCATTCTGGTAAAACAAGCTGCTTTACACTCCTTCTGGACTAAGCTTGAAGGCTACTCTCCATAGCTACCACTTAGAGAGCTTTCTGAGGTTGTTAAGACCTCTTAAATCACCATCAGGGTTGTCTGGACTGGCGCAAGGTGCCCACTTACATTAGTGGACATCATATACCAGGCCAGCTTCTCACAATAGTCATTATAAGACTGGACACAGTAAAATGAATCACACACTATAAGTGTGGGGAATTTGGGATCCATACTTTGTAGTACCAGTAGCAGGGCTTTTAGTTCTGCCAACTGTGCTGTGCAGTCCCCTAGGGACTGTGTGTGTGTTATTCTGGGAAGAAACTTTCCATCTCGCATGCGCCTTTCTACAAGTGCACATGCCACTGAATATTGCTGTTTCAATCCTATGGCAGATGGAGCAGATCCATCGGTATAAATGATACATTCATATCGATCTAGAGGCATTATTTAATTCGGCAGAGGATATTCTTGTTCGTACTGCAGGAATGCTTGTGTTTGTAATGTAGCGTTGAATCTGTAGTCTACATCTGTTGCAGTGAGAGAGTTAGCCCATTAGATCCATCTTGGATGTAGAGCTTTAGCATTCGGAATGCTTGCTTTAGTAACCGCCGCTAAAGTTGGTACTGGGCTAACGACAATTATGCATTTTCCCTGAGCCAGGGCTCTCTCTCTCATTACAGCAGTCTGCATAGCTGTTAGAATATTCTCAGTGGATGCAAAACTCAGTTCAGCGTGAAAGTGATGTAAGTAATAGTGGTGAGCTATACTAAACAAGTAAGCTATCGGATGTGGATAATGTCAACAGTAACCCATGACGGTATTGTTTGTGATTCGCCCCTGTGTACTGATTGCCTCATAATGTCTATGGTTGCAATGCAAAATGGTGTATCGTTAAAAATAAACCAATAAAAATATTATTTTTTTTAAAAGAAAGTGATGCAAGTGTACCTGGTAGGTCCAGCGACTACGCGAATCACCACGTTAGTTGTCTTGACACGTGTGTGTAAATGTCTGGAAGCTAGCATGTCAGCTTGTACTGAACGTAAAATATCGGTATGTTCCTGTGTCCAGTGTTGCACTGAAAAGTCAGGTCTAATTAATTTTCAGAAGGGTTTTACCCTTTCTGCGCAATTCAAAAGTTCTGCCAAAATATAAAAATCCCAAAATGGAGTGTAGTCTCTTCAGAGTTGTTGGAGGTTGGAGTAATGCACATCTTTCTAAAAAATGTGTTGCCAGGCATTTGCCTTCACTTGATAACTCATATCCCAGGAAGAAGACACTGAGGTGGGCTATTTTAGATTTTTTTAAATAAAATTTGTAGCCCAGGTAAGCAAACCCACTATTATGTTGTTTACTCTAGCCAAATGTTCCATTAATTCATCGTTCATCAGATAAATATCATCTACATAGGACACTTCCTCCTCATCAATACTTTGAAGTAACCCTGTTACTCTGGCTGAAAACAGCCCAGGGTTATTCTTATACCCTTGCGACAAACAACAAAATTGATGCTGAGACTCTAGCGCTGAAAATGTGGTCAAATATTTACTTCCAAGTGCTATGTTCTGGCAGAATTTGAGATGTCTAGTGTTGTTTTGTATTTTTCCGCACAATGTTATTCATCAGTGCAGTACTGTGTGCATTCTGTACTGCAAATGTGCGTGTGGATGCATTCAAATGTCTGTAATCCAAGACTGAATGATATGAATTGCCGGATTTCATTACGGGAAACAAAGGATTATTCATAGATGAGGTGCAAGTCTCTATTACACCCTGGTCCTCAAGTTGATCTAAGATCTCTCTGACTTGTTACTTTGCTTCATGTTTAATCGGGTACTGTCTCTGCGGTTGAGGGATAATTTTTAATGGGATCTCATGATGAGGAGACTCATAATCCCACCCAACATGATTGGGGTATAGAGCAGGCACTAAAGCTGACTCCCAAGCCTGCACGTATACATTTTTAACTGATTCTGCTACGAGGTCAGAGAAAGCAGGTAAAATTACTTCTTCCCCCATTGGGCAATCTATTATGAATTCAAGTGGCCAATCCTTTTCGGTCAAAAGAATGTCATAACCATGTGTCAGGTCCTCCTAAAAGAGACCCTTCACTTCTCTACGCATGTCCCCTTCTATCTGAAGCGTTATTCTATGTAAACGATGTGGGACACTCACTCTCGTATCAGGTGTGAGCACCGTGATATACTTACTCAGCGCTACTACTTCCAGAAAATCCATCATGCTCTGGCGAGCTATTGTGACTTCTGCTGCGCTGTCCAGCATCATCACTGCCCATTCCCCGTTCAGAAGCAGAGTCCTCAGCAGCCTGGGCATTTTTGATCCTAATCCCTGCTCCTTTTTTATGTTTAAATTGAGGTGTTGTAGATTTTTGTTTATCTCCTTGTTTGATGATGTAGTCTGAAGTGCGATGTGTCTCCCTTTTCGGCTTTGTTCGCTCGTCTGATCTTTGCTCTGACCGTCCTCCTCTCTCCGAGCATTTCTCAGATTGATCCCGAAAGGAACGAGAGGAACGTGTATCATTATTCTGATATCTGTCAGCCTTTCTATTGTTATCACGGTTTCTGAGATTATATCTCTTTTCAGTGTGCTCCTGTTGAGGAGACCCACTCCTTGATTATTGTTTATTTTGCTTATTATTTTTCTATTTATTATTCCATTTCTTTTCAGAAGAATCAGGTGCTTGCTTAGAATTATCCTTTTCAGAATTACCCTTAACTACTTGTTTCCCAGGTCTGGCTCCCAGATTATCCTTTCCCAAGGAAGCATATGTTTCTGCGATAATCTTAGGTAACTCCCTCTCCTGTTGTATAGGAGATAGTTCCCTTAGGTATTGGTGTATAGCCATTGCGGCTGCCTCCCCTTTTTATGTTGCTTAACATAATTGCAGAAACCTGGGCAAAATTACCCCATACTCATTCTGTATTTGTTTCAATACATCTGGTATTACCGCTATTGAAGGGGTACCATGCGGTCTGGTGTAAACGGCAGCAAAGACTGTACCACAAGTGGCACAATCTTCTATCGTGAGAGCCATCCCCATCGGTAAGCAAATTGTTAAAATTCTGTGTTTTTCCTGTGGGCCTATCTGGGGAAAAACTGATTCAAGCTGTGCTAGTTTTTGTGCTATCCAGAACAGTACTTGTTCCCGACTGGTGGGAATTCTTCCCATGACGGCATTCAGCGTTTGAGGCCTGATACCCGTGGTAGCCAATTGAGGTTGTGCAGCCTGAGCAGCCCTCACAGGTTGAACTATAAGTGTTCACATTATGTATTATGAAAGATTTCTGTAAATTTTCAATAAATCTTTGAATAGTGTGTGCATTTCTGCTGCTTCTAACCTATGAATGTTTAGGTGTAGTGTATACGAAGCCAAGACCGGCTAGGTCACTCCTTCTTTACTGAGAGTCCATGTTTTCTGCAATGTGGGGGAGGGCGCCTTTAAACCAATTTATGTGCTCTTTGTAATTTAACGGGACTTCTATGTCCACATATGGAAAGTATTCCTCTGGTGTCTCATCTTCAATGTAAGTGTGAAACAGTTGCATGCGTGCATCTGTAGCAGGGAATGTAACTCAAGAATAAAATACCTCTGTCCTGAATGCTTCGTGTGCCTCAACTATGAAGGTAACATCTCAACCCTTTGCCGGGAGGCCATGTTGTAATATTTTCATAGTAACTGCCTGTCTGCAATTTTCTGAAATATTTAGAGTATCTTCTTGCACTCCAACGCCACCTCCATGTTCAGTCATTGTAAAAAGACAAAGAATTCTTTTTTATTTAACTTAATTTATTGAGATTTTGTTTGTACAACATGGGAATATTTGTAATCCTTCAAGCTTGATAAAACCTACAGCCAATACATAGGACGTACATACTCAGCTGAGGCGGATTCACTTTTCCCACTACGGACGTCTTCGGTTTAATGTGAGTAGGGGTCTCTGAGAAAGCACGACTGAACTACTCAGATTTGACCATTAAATAAGTGCCTAACCAACATTGGCGGCGCCATGTCGTGTAGTTCCTTCTAATCCATAGGATCTGCACATTGTTTGGATAACATAAACTAAGGGCTTGGTGTCAAGACTGATTCCGGACATCCCCGCAGGATATGTTGGCCTATAGACCAGCTAGCTCACAGTGCCACTGCAAGTCCCCCTAACTTAGCAAGGAGCGAACAGTTTCTGGCAACCACTAAATATGACAACCCTGATTCCTCAGGAATCGTGGAAACAGTATGGAACCTTTCGCTCAGTCACTCGTGCTCACTTGTTCTCAGAGAAATATACAGAGAATACACAGTGGGACGTTTTCAATAACATTTATTGAACCAACGTTATTTTTGCATAAAATACGTGTGCTGCAATGATCAGGAGACAGAAGCAAATAAAGGAGATTACAAGCACCAAGAGAGTAAACAGTAGGTACATTTCTACCATGGCGCTGAAGCAATGAATATATGCAGGCATATATGCAAAATGGTAATCTAACATACTCCTACGATGCAAACCCTACTCTAAGTGTACCTAGAGTGTGTGTAGGTGCAGAGCCAAGAATCCCCCCTAGGGACGATCCAACCCCATTACCTGATGGGAGAGAGTGAAGGACCCCGTCTTGGTCTCGAGTTTGAAACCCCTCATGGGATGTGAGACCAGTGTGTGGTGATTTCTCAGCAGGCAGGGACCTTCGGTGTCAGAGGAAGTGCCTCCTCTACCAATCTATTGAGATGCCTAATATTTATAATAAAGAGCAGCCTTCGCGATGTGCGCGCTAGATTAGTGATGTTATGGATATGTGGATTGCCCTGTTTTCCGTGGATGAAGATAGATTGCTTAGAGAGGCCTAGTACATCTTGTTCAGGGCATCGTGACAATGTTGAGCGAAGCTGGATGTATAAACAAAGTAGTTTCAGGGAAACTAATCCAACATTGTGGTGTATGCAAATGTGTGCAAAAGGTCACAACTGAAACGTTATCTTCTAGGACAATGTAAGGAATAAGCTGCCTTGCTACATAAACCTAACTCGAGAATATAACACTTTCACTACCTTCTGGCCCACCCTCGTAGGGCGCACAAAGGGCAGCTCCTCTCACCCTGTGGCTGCGACGGGAAGTCTCCACAGGACATGATACACTTTTTAATGTTCTGTCATTTTTATGAGGTACCAAGAAAGTCTTTTATTGTTCCTATTCTTAAAAAAAGCAAATTTTAGGCAGGTTAGACCCACTTTCATCTTTTTACAATTACTCTCGAAGAATACTGTATTATACATTCTTAGTTATTTAAGGGCCACAATTAGACTTAGGGCGAGTTGTGATTACTTCTTCATGGACAAATCTCAGGCAAAGTGGTGACTTGAGATCTTTCTTAATTAGAGTCCCTGCTATTTATTTTACACTTTAGGGGGCCAGGATGGTTGGTTTTATGGTTATGATATGAGATCCCTTATTTGTTTTGCATCTATGGGGCCATGAGGAATGGTTTTATCGTCTTGATGAGATTGTTTCAAATATAGTGCCTGTTATTTATCCTGTATTCTATGGGGCCCGATTAACGATTTTACTGTGTTTGATATAACATTTTGTGTATTCTGCATTTTTTGGGGCTGCGATGATGTCATTTTTCTTTTATTTCCGGACTTCTCTTTCCTCTTGATACAGGTTTTGGTGAAATGAAGGATCCACTTTATTGCCTCTTTGAGTCCTTGATGCAAATGTTTTACTGTTTGCTTAACTTTTTATGGTTTTGTTTGTAAAAACCGAATAAAGTTTTGTTGTTGTTGAGTGATGTAATATGTGAGGGCAAAATAAGGGTGCATTTGTAGTATAAGTGAGTGTGAGAGAGGTTGTATGGGAAAGTATGTGGTTTGGTATATTGAAGAAAATGCATGTAGTTATAAAGCTAAGTTCAACTATAGATTTAAAACTGCAACATAACATAAAAACTGTTTTTGCATTCTGTGTAAGTCAGTAGTAAAGTAGTTGGTACGTTGGCTAGAGTAAAAATTAAAATATACTTTTTTTTACAGAACAATATCTACATAAATACAGACAGTTGGAATGCCTACAAAAGCTCAGAGGAAAAAGCAACAGAATCAACTACAGCATCTATGCAGATTTGAGACACAAAAGGAGCAAGAAAAAGTGATAAAAGAAAAAAGAGCTACTGGTAAGAGGACAAAGTAATTTCTTAAAAATATATGTAGACACCTGCAAAAATTACAAAATAATGAAAATAAAAAGCAAGCTATGAGAAAGAGTAAGACAAAATGTATATTACAAGAACAGGAAAGAATGTAACAAAGATGGACACACCTTAACCAGGAGAGAGAAGCAGTTTAAGGAAATCAGAGCCAGGATGTTTCCTAGTAAAGTAGTTGTAAATCTACTGAGAAATATGAAGCAGTATAGAAGACGAAGAGAGGCACTGAAACAAAAAGAATGAGTTGAGGGAGTAGTTGATACGGCCTTTGCTTTGAAGAGGAAGCTTTTCATTTTGATTATAAATAGAATGAATACTCTTGACAAAATGGTGTTGTACATGAGGGGACAAAACCAGAAGAAAAGATTAGTGAAAAGAAGTAACTTTTGTACAGTTTTTAACAGAGAATGGATACAGAGTTCTACTAGAGAGCCTTTCTTTAATGAAGAAAGCTATCTCCAGGATAACTTATTAGTTAATGCTATTGATGAAAGAGGACGATGTTATGAAATGAATAATGACACTCCTATAGTAAAAGAGGTGATGGTATCTAGAAATGTAGAACAAGTTATTGCAGAAGAGGTACAGGGAAGGTGTAGCAATGCCCTGCATACAAATGGAATTGTAGTAGTGTTTGTAGTATTCGTCAGCAATCCATTGATATATTAAGAACATTTCTACGTATCTTTCCAAGGCAAAGTTTAAAACCCAAAATAAGTACTTTACAAGGATTGGATCTTTACAATGTTAGAAAGCATACAAATTTTGATGAACACTCACTAGCTTGTGTATCAAAGAAAGTGTGCCAAAGCACCTTTCATCATTTCAGGATGTTAGCTGTACACCACTCAACAATGCACACTTTAGTTAGGAGAATGTACTATGTCAAAACTCCTGCTTTATGTTTAGGAGAAATGAATAGAGCACTTTTGCATGGTACTGTGGCAGAGGTAGGAAAGGTTTGTGATGATCTGCAGTTTTGTTTCTTTTGTCCAGAACAGGAATCTATGGAAAATAAAGAGTTGATAACAGGAGGAGTTGCAGAACAGGAAATAGGTATTATAGTTGATAGTTTTGAAGAAGAGATAACAAAATTTAACACAGCGTGCTCTGAAAAACCAGAGTATGTTTGTATATGTTGTTGACACATTCACTACAAGATTCAAACATGGACTATTGACTTGTATTTATAAGTGTAAAAGAAAATAATATTAACTGACAAAAATTTGCTGTGTACTTATTTGTAGAGGAACGCTTTGACTTGTCCACACCTCAAGTTATATGTAAGTACTGTTACAGTAAATTAGAGAATAATAAAATGCCAGCTAGAGCTGTGCATAACAAGTGAGTACTGTTTCCCATTCCAGAACCACTTCAAGGTTTGAAATGTATATCAGTCAATTCTTATCCAGTTTATACATCCATTTCAGGCTATAGTCCGTATGGAGCCAAAGACAGGCAAGTTACCACCAACAGAGCTGCGGAAAGGTCTGAAAGGTAGAGTACTGTACTGGATTAGTAGTGTTTTCTCAAAATGTTCAGTAGGATATTCAAGAATTCTTAATGGTAATGCTAGGACTATTAGAGGAAGAGGATGTGAATATCAATGAATTATTTGGTTTAACATAGAAATGGAACCATAACTGTGAACATTGTGAATTCACATCTAGTACTGAAATCAATTCAGAACTTGATGTTTTCATATTGTAGAGCTGTGGCCTCTTGAAAATGTCCTGCAAAAATGCCCATCAAGATATGACCTGTCCAAACTGCAGTTCAGAACTTAGGTCTACGTTGTTACTACAAAGGTGTGGAAAAAATGTCATAGTCATGCTACAGCGATGCAGAGAGGGTGGTACTAAATTAGAAAGTGAAATTACAAACTTTGTTGGTGGACAAATTTCTATTTCAAAAAGAACTTTCACGACTATAGCAATCATATTTCATGAAGGAGTTAATATAATGCTACACACTACACAATATATTTAAGATGTCGAAGAGGATGGACAGAGTGCAATGACATAGAAATGACATTCATATCAAGAGTACCTAAAAAGTTACCAAATTCATATCTGCTATTTGTAGAACTGAAGTTCTAAGGACAATTTAGGATAACAGAATGTGGTATTGTGTTGACATGTATATGAATTATGTGTTTCAGAGACTTTATTCAGCCTATTGGGGGTATTATGTACAGCAAGCTGTTAGAAATGAAAGACTCTTTCTAAGTGCAGAAAAGGAATTTATAAAAAATGAAGGACTACATTATCTTACTACATATAAAAACTAAATGGAGGTAATATAATACCAGCAGCCTTAAGTTGCATCTAAGAAGTCTCTTCACTACTTCACCATTGTATCTTGTTTTGGTTGCCTAATGTTCAAAAT
This sequence comes from Calotriton arnoldi, assembly GCA_963921515.1. NCBI lineage: Eukaryota > Metazoa > Chordata > Amphibia > Caudata > Salamandridae > Calotriton > Calotriton arnoldi. Next base: position 138,442 of record CAWUFW010020005.1, read on the forward strand.
GAAATCCTAAAACATTTTTCTTTGTTTATATTTTTTCACAGTGGTTGAAATGCTGCAGTAAAAAAGGAAAAATAATGAACAAGTATGGTTTTTCACATTCTGCAAAATTACATCCACAGATTTCTCCCTGGCTGTCATGGTGGTGTTACAGTCTATGCAGAAGGTAGCAAAACGTTTTAGTTCTGGTGACATTTCACTGCAACTTCTCTCCACCTCAGCTGGAACTTTGTCGCCAGGAGCAAGGGCTGGAGGCTGATGATCCCTCTCCTTCTCTCTCTCTCTCTGTGCAATTTTACATTGCTTCTTGTGGTATGTTTTCTAGAGGTACAGCATACTTGTTGTACCACATGAATATTTTTTTGCTGTGCCCCGAGATAATGTCTTTTCACATAGGCTACACTTTACCAATTTAGCTGTAAAACTATGTAAACCAATGACATTTCTTTGTTTGGTAGTCATGTTCTATTCATGAGTTCCGATGTTGAAAGTTATTTTTTGAAACTGTTGTTTTTGATAAATGCGTTGTTAAAATAAAGTTAACCTAATATGTTACTAAACAGCTAGACTCAAACTTTGTGCAAAATATGTCTATATATCTGTTTTACACTTTGTCATTTGTATTTGTGACTACTGATGTCATCGCGACCGCTGGAGTTGCTGTGAAGAAGGAAAATGCATTTTTGATGTTGTTTTTTTCGACAAATGAATACAAAGAGAAAAGTTAAATTAGTATCTTACTAAACAGCTACACTGAAACTTTATGTAAAATATGTACATATATGGGTTTTACACTTTGTCAAAAACACGCAGTATTCGCGGTGGGTTCTCGGCAATCATGACATCATTGTGAAAATCAAAAATATCTTGAAATAAGATGATTAATGTACTTTTTAAATATATAGATGAAAAATACAATAAGTGGTGCACCATGCAGATGTAATGTCCAAAATCTAATTATAGAAAAAAAATAAAGGGATGTTATAGTTATGAAATAGAATAAAAGTTTTTTTTAGAAATTCAAAAAAAAAAACAAAGATTACATGGACATTATAGTTAGGAATTAACATTTTAAAAAAATATCGAGGGGGCGTGGCCAAGATGGCAAAGTGAACGGACTTGCTTTACCAGCGCTCCGTCCCTGTCCGACGAAATCAGCATTTTCTACAGCAACCCCCTCAGCTAATCCCGCAAGGTGGGGGCCGGCGAAGTGCCAGAAGGTGTGCATCAGGTGCCTGGGCCGCGACGAGCCTTCATGACCCTGGTTTCACAGAACTCTGGGCGGGCGCCCGCTGCGGCCTCTACGGAGATGTCCCGCGCACGACCTTGACTGGGCCATGAGAGTGAGGCGAAGGAGGTTGTGGGCTCCCACCTGAAGCTGATCCCAGCCCGGAGCGGACGAAGTTCGCCCTACGGGCTGCTGCCCAGCTCCCAGCGGCCCAGCGGCAGCAGCGGGAAGAGAAGAGACTGCTGCCCAGGTCTGGAGGCCTTCACGCAAGTGATTTGGTGGCGGCCGGCACCTGTGTGGCAGCAGCGGTGAGTGGGTCCGCGTCTGCTTCAGCTTCCAGAAGCATTTGTCACTGAAGCGCTAGCCCCCCCATCGCATTGCATCGCCCGGTACCCGGGGACTCTCAGGGGGGGGAAGAGGACTGCATTCTGGTTGGCCCTGACCCTCGATATCCCACCGGGCCTATTGGAGGGGCCCGGTCCTGAAAGCAGGAGGTGCCGGGCGAGCAGGGAGCCCTGGTTCTGGCCTGCTGTCTTCCATGAGGCCCCGCCAGTAGGTGCCTTCCTCTGCCACGTCGACCTTCCCTAGGAAGCTTCTGAGCCCCGACCTCCTTGATTTGCTTGGGCAGTGCCCCCAAAGGCCCATCCCCACGCCTGGAAGCAGGAGGCTCCCTCCACATAGACCGCGGCCTACGGGGGACTTATCTTTGGCGCCGCGCGGCCCACATCACGGCCAGCATCTACAAGCCCTGCCGGACTCCTGAGGTTGGGCAACTGAACGATGTTGGCTTCTCTACTTGAACGCCTGGCCCGCGAAGGATAAAATCTTGCGGTTCGTTGGGCCGCTCGAGGACAGCTAGGTGGAACCTAAAAGCGACGGCCGCCTGCATACGGACGCTGGAGGGCACCTGATCTCGCTTTGGTGGGCGCGCTAAGGGCCTCAGCGGGGATTCCTACGTGCCATTTAGACTCTGTGCTTTTCTGACATACAGGTGCGGAATCATGGCCTCCTCCAAAGGCAAGAGAGATAGATCCGTCAAGGATATGCTCATTAAGGGTGCATCGGACCCTCAACTTGAGAAAGCATCCTCAGAGGACACTAAGCAGCCAGATGGCGACGTGGGTAAAGAGAGCTTGGTGACACGTGAGTTTTTGGAAGCGCTATTCGCAACGCTCCGGGAGGACCTCCAGACAGTTAAAAAAGACCTCACCAAGGAACTCAGGTAGGCACGTCGAGACATTGATGAAGTGGGGGAGGGGATGGCGGCCTTGGAGGAGGGCTCCCTTACCAGAGATGCAGAACTTGAAGCTCTACAGCAGGAGATCATCCGCCTACAAGATCAACAGTTAGATCTCCAAGCCCACGCTGAAGATCTTGAAAATCGATCGCGAAGAAACAACATTCGTATAGGTTGTTCTCCTACGGGTGCAGAGGGGTCAGAGCTGGAGAGCTATGTCCAAGCCTTATTTCAAGACATTCTGGGAGATGGTGCGTCGGGCATCATCAAGATGGACAGATTTCATAGAGTGGGGCTCCCCAGGTCACCTCCTCGTCCTCCTGCGGATATTCTGGTTTGCGTTCACAATTTCACAGAAAAGGAGGCAATCCTTAAAGCAGCCAGGTTGAAACAGAAGGTTCAGTTTCGCGACCATTACCTCCAACTTTTTCAAGACCTAGCAGCATCTACCCTTCTGAAGCGGAAGGATTTCTGTCCAATCACTGCCCATCTCTGTTCGCAGGGTGTCTCCTACTCTTGGGGCCATCCATTTTGCCTTATCTTTCAGCTGAATGGCAAATCCTACCAGCTACGCTCCCTGTCAGAGGTGTATAAAATCCTTGAGATTGCTCCTCCCGAGGCTACCCCCTTGCGCCCCTCACAGGCTGGGGGGTCCCGAGGCGAGAGTGACTGCGGGAATCGGAGAGGACTGAGATCGGCACCCTATCAACCAGACCCGGCGACAATGGCAAAAGAGAGGTTGGAGGTACTGCGTTCCCTCTCTGGTGGCGACAAACAGGAGGTTGACCCTTCCTTATAAGGTACTTTGCCTGGAATGAGGGGCTGAAGATTTTGGATGGGGCGGAGGTGCTGATTCATTTTGCTCTATGATGTCTTGCTCTGCCCTGGTAACCCCCAAGTATTTAGACTTCCAGCTCACGAAGAACTCTAAGGACTATTTGTTTATCTTTGTTTACTATTGTTTGTTGCGGGATTTGGGTTTTGTTATGGGTTCCCCCTTCCAACTGTCTAACAATGGGCTTAACAACATTGCTGTACATTTCACCGACCCCTCCCTGGGTACCCGGCCCTCATGTACGGAGCAGCTAACAACCTGGACACCCTACGTTCGCTTACATTGCCTCAGCCACCACATATTCTATGGAGGTTAAACTAGTTAGTCTCAATGTAAAAGGCCTTAATAACCCCACTAAAAGGTCTGCGATACTCTCTCTTCTTGAACACTCACAGGGGGATATTTGTTTGCTTCAGGAAACGCACTTGCTAGCAAAGGACACCCATAGAATGCAGAATAGGAAATTCCCACATCAGTTCTGGTCGGTGGGAAGGGGGAAGAGAGGGGGAGTGGCAGTACTATTCTCCAAACGCTTTCAAGGGACAATCATAAGCCCTTGCTTTGAAATCAAGGGGTGCTTACTGGCAATTCGGGAGCAACTAGGCACACTTCACTTCATGGTAGCCTCCCTATATGCCCCCAATGAAGGTCAGGAGAAATGTATTATGGAAGCACTTGCAGGGACCCTTCAATCTCCAGATCAGGCTATCTTTGTGGGTGGCAACTTCAATCTGGTTATGGATGGAGGGTGCGACCACTCTGGGCAACGGACGGGTCAAATTGGGGCCTTCACGCCTGAGGGACTGAAATGGCTAGCCGACTGCGGATTATGTGACGTTTGGCGCCTTTTACATGCGGAGAATCGGGACTACATGTTCTATTCCGCAGCACATAAAACATACGCGTGCCTAGATCATTTCCTGTATAGAATATAATGGGGTGACCCAGTATACCTCAGAAACTGGGCGTCTAGAAAGTATACTGCAATTGATTCTGTCGGGTAAACAATTTCTTTACAATTAAAACGATGAATGTATTGAAAACAGGAAACACACATAGATGGAGTTAATCAGAATTAGTATATTGTAATCTTTTGCTTTTTGTTTTTGCTTTTTTTTTACACACAGTTTTTTACAAAAACTGTGTTTAACAAAAGTTTGTGGGCTGTCACAAAAAGGCGAAAGGGTGACTTATAAGTGAATAAGTGATCTAGAAGTGACACAGTGTTGTGTGTGAAGATAATATGTACAGTGCTATATACAAAAGTATATAAAATGTAGAACTCAGTGGACATCCGTCCCTAAGCATATGAATCTCCAATCCTTCTCTTGTACATTTTATTGTTTTAAGTGGGATGGAGCATGTAGGGTGTGGACTATCATGGTACATACTCCCGCGAGGAGGCCCTTTTACTAGCTATAGATGCAGAGAAAGCGTTTGTTAGAGTGCACTGGCCTTATTTATTTGCGACCCTTAGGTGCTGCAGGATGGGCAAGCGTTTTCTGAGCTGGATACACAGTATTTATAGCGCACCTAGCGCCGCCGTCTGGGTTAATGGTGTGAGTTCGGAGGGGTTCTGTGTGGAGCGGGGCACGAGACAGGGTTGTCCGCTTTCCCCGCTTCTCTTCGATTTATACATGGAACCCCTCGCCCAGCGGCTACGAGATGACCCTAATGCGATAGGCATAAAGTTTGGAGCAGATCATCACTTAATTAGCCTCTATGCAGACAATATTATATTCTCGGTCGCACGGCCCCTTTCCTCCCTCCCAGCCATCATCGCAGAACTGGACGCATTTGGGTCTGTATCAGGCTTCAAGATGAATCTGCTGAAGTCGCAAATTTTAAACCTTACCATAAAGCCAGATACGGAACAAACCTTACGCTCCCGTTACGCTTTCCAATGGGTAGATGCTGAGCTCCCATACTTGGGAGTAGTCCTTGCCCGGACCCTCCAGAAAACAGTACACGCCAACTACTCGAAACTAAGGGCCTCTGTTCACGAGGACTTGGACCGGTGGCGGAGATTGCCCTTATCATGGCTCGGCAGGATGGCTGCAGTTAAGATGAACGTGCTACCCAGGGCCCTTTTCATTTTTCAGATGCTCCCTCTCTCCCCTCCCCCAGGGGAACTGAGCCAACTTCAGCAAGACTTAGATCGTTTTATATGGGGAGGGATGAAGCCTAGACTGCAGAAACAACTGCTGCAATGTACTAAATCAGAGGGGGTCTGGGAGTCCCGAACATCCTGCGATACTTTGAGGCTGCCCAACTGCGATATATGATAGAATGGAATCGCTCCATGACAGAGAAGCATTGGGTCTTTATGGACCAGACGGTGGCGGGCTCACATATTTGGAGGGAGACCTGGCTTCCCCGGCCCCATAGATCCTGGGGACTCCATTCCTCACAGGTTACTAGCACTACACTAAAAGTCTGGGATAAGGTAGCGAGCACGGCTGGGCTCTGCTCGTTCCCCTCTCCAATGACCCCACTATTCGCAAATCCGGGTTTCCCCCCGGGGTCATCCCCAGGTGTTGCAAAACGCTGGCTGGAGGGTGGTTGTAAGAGGATCCGCTGCCTCTTCGACCACATTGGCCTCTTTCCCTTTGACCAATTAAAACAGCAATACTCTCTATTGGAGACAGCCAGATTTACTCACACCCAACTCACACACTGGCTGCTCAGCCCAGACACCCACTTTAAAGCAAGTAGACCTATGACTCCTTTTGAAAAATGGTTGTTTCTCAAGAATGACGACAAGAAACTTACCTCTGAAATTTATCGCTTTCTGATGAAAACGCCCCAGTTACACAGGACCCCGGGTCAACTTCGTTGAGAAGCAGAGCTTGGAAGAAGTCTCTCAGATAAAGATTGAGGGGACATTTTCTATAGGGCTCACCACACAACATATAGCACAGGACACACCGAAACGGCCTACAAAATTAGCTCATATTGGTATTATACTCCAACACGTGTCCAGAAATGGAATACGCTCTGTGATGGTCTGTACTGGAGGGGCTGTGGCAGCCCCAGGACACTTATACATCTCCTTTGGAACTGCCCCAAGCTTAAAAGATATTGGGAGTTAATCTTGAACGACATAGACAGCGCGTTCCGAACGGAACTACGTGATTCCCTGCATATATTCTTCTGGGACTCCCCAATGCTCTCACTTACCCACTCCGGTTCATCAGGGGGCGTCAGATTGCTATGGCACTCAATGCTGCGCATAGGCTACTACTGGCGAACTGGGGTTTAGACAAACTTCCAGACCATAGGCAAGGGCTTCACCAACTATGGTCACTACTGTGCATGGAACGACTTTCAATGGCTGCCAACGCTGACACCGCACTCTATGCGAAAATCTGGTCCCCGTTTATCTCCATTCTGTCCAAAGAATTTACGGAACTAACATGCCCTACATATCTGCGTATTTTAGAACTACTACCGCCTGAACAAGGAAATGAGGAGGTACTATAATCACACTGCCGCTGTCCAATGCCGTTCTGTCTTGCGACACTACATACTATTTATGACCCTGTTGGAAGCGGTGGGGGTGGGAGGAGGGTGAATGTGTGTTTCTGGTTTATTCATATGTTATGTTTCTCTGGTTTTTCTTTGATTTTCAACAGGAATGTAAAATTAATAAAGCACTCAGCAATGCCTTACCATAGACATGGACTTTCTAGTCACACCTGACAATTTTAATATAACATGACACTTGGTTTTTCTTCACCCACTATCCCCCATACATGGCCGGCCCAGTATGGGTTGTAGGCGACTAGCTGTGTATTTTATCCCCCCGCCTGCAATGATTCATCTTGTATCTCGTAACAAGTACTTGACTAACGCGGCCGGCCCGAAAGAGGGTTGTAGGCGGCTTGCTGTGTATGTGTTTTGCTTAACTTTGTGTTGATAACAATAAAAAGATTTGATCCTAAAAAAAACATTGAACTTCACTGGAAAAAAATCAAAGGTTACAAGGACTTTATAGTTAGGAAATAGAATTAACAAAACCTTAGAAATTCACTGAAAAAAACCAAAGGTTACAGGGACGTTATAGTTAGGCTGACATTTCACTCATACAAAACCAGAGAAATTCAGCTAACTTTAATTTGCGCCCCTGTAATGCACTGCTTATGACCTCACATATGATATCACTCATGTCGTGGTTAGTGACATCACTCATGACATCACTCATGACATCTCAAATGACATCATCCAGTGACTGTGAGTGTTTTAAAAAATGTATGCATGTTAAATATATATACCAAGGTATATTGGTGAATCAGTGGGTGTATGAGTGCCTGTATGGATGATTCAGTGTGTGCGTGACTAACTGTATCAGTGAGTGATTAGGTGTCGCAGTGAATGTATGGGTGAGTGACTGGTTGTGTGAATGTCAAAGCAGCAGCATAGACCCAGGTGGTCCTACCACCCAAACAAAAACGATCTCCCACCGCAGGCAGTAATAGGTCCTCTGTCCATGGTGTCATCTCCCAGTTTGAAGTGGTTCCTGATCAAAAGTGCTTTTCTGTCTTCAGAGGAGACACAGTCTTTGTTGACGGTGATGGCTGTCATATCATATAGTGACGATTCTACCTCCAAACAAGACAACCAAAAGCATACGCACGACGAAGTTTGAAGCCTCTGCACCTGGCTGTCAGCTGCCTTCTGGAGTACCAATCTGTGGAGAGACAAAGGGGTAGGCCCTGCCTAGTAGATTGCTTCCACACAACAAAGGAGAGCCCCTTTCTCACCTATCCACAAACACCATCATCCCAATAGTAGTGCTCACAAAGGTAGCAAGCCCTTGCTAACAAAGGTCTCTTCTGCATTTCCATAGGAGCCCTGTCTCCATCCTCCCACACAGTGTCTGAGGCTACACACTTTTACTCTAGAATGCGAGCAGCACATTATCACTGTTTGTGGAGGTTGTACCACAAACTCCATCTTGTGCTGTATTACCAGGCATCTCGAAAATGAATCCCACTAATCTCTGCAACCACACACACAGTATCCATGAAGTCCTGCTACCAGTCACAATATATAGTGCATGTGTAGGAAAATGCCCTTTCCGACATGGTCACCCCCACTTTTTGCCTGGTATTTGATGTGATTTCGACTGAAAGTGCACTGGGTTCCTGCTAACCAGTGCCAGATCTCTTTCCTAAAACTGGGCAATTGCTTACCCAATTGGCAATATCATTAGTACCCTCTGAAAGTCCCTAGTAAATGGTACTGCTGGTACCTATAGCCTGAGGTACTAAAGAGGGTCCCCCAGGGCTGCAGCAGGAATTGGCCGCCCTAAGAGACCCCTCACAAAGCTCATGCAAACTGCCACAGCAGGCTGCGTGTCTTGATGCGGACAAAGGTGAAAACCAGACATGGCACACAGCCTGTGTGCCATGCCTGCTGACACTGTATGTAGTATGAGTAAGTCATCCCTACAACAAGCCTTACCGCCCAAAGGCAAGGTGCACTATACTTTATGTGAGGGCATAACTGCATGAGCAGATATGCCTCGGTGCTGGTCAGTACCATTACTGCCAGTACAAGTGATCAGGGAGGCCATTTTGAAACAATGTGCTGGACATGATGAAAACGAGTTCCCCAGCTACGTGATGGCTTTACTGAAAATAGGGCTGTTTGGTATCAAGCATCTCGTATTAATAAACCCATGCTGATACCGGTGTTGGATTTAGTAATACATGCACACAGAGGGAGGGCCCCTTAGAGGTGCTCCCAGAAAACCTCACCGGTATGCTGATTGACTGGTTTTTGCCAGTCTGCCACCAGAGACCAGTCTCTGACCCCCAAGGGTGAGGGCTTTTGCTCTCCGGGGGCATAAACTGAGCCTGATTCAACAGTGGGTGTTTTCACTTCCTCCCACAGGATGAAATGTAAATTATCATTCCAAGGCAGGGGAGCTTCAATGGGCCTGCTGCCTTTGGTATGAAAGTCTGGCTTCTCTCACAGGAGAAGAACCTTACCCCCTTTGTCCAGAGCCATTTGGCACCTGGACCCGTGGGAAAATTAGCTTTACAGATATGAGTGTCCACCCTCAGGCTGGTGCCACCCCTAAGATGGGATACCTGAAGTGGTGGCAACTTTTCAAAGTTAGCCATCTTGGTGATTGCAAAATCAGGAATTCTGGGACAGGGTTATGACCCGCCCCCCAGGAAAAGGCCATATAGGGGCCGTAGTGACCCCATTGGTGGGTACCCTGCACTCCCCTAACACCTCTAAATTTAGTAATTAGGGGAGCTTCTGGTACCAGAGAATCAGATCCTGCCTGCCTGTTCGCCTATTCTCAACAATTGTACCAAAGTCATCTTGCACTGCAAGCTGCTGATCCTTCAAAGCCTGGGAGGATTGCCAGCACTTCTTCAAAGACACAAGAACTCCAGTGGAAAAGCAGAGCTGTTTCCCTGCATCTTGCAAGTACCAAATACTGAGCTTTGAGGCTTCAAGACCATGAAAGCCCTACACCGGGTAGCACCACTGCACCCGAGTCTCCTAGCCGGAGTTCGAGAGGGCCAATGGTGCCAACATGGTCCCCAGACCCTCCAGACACAAAGCCCGCCCTGGGTCTCCCCGATGTGGACATCTGTTTGCAGGCCCCACCTACCACGACCGCTCCTGGTGACAAAAACCCGATGTATATGGACACCTCTGCACCCATTTCCCCTGGCCCGTGGAGAAGAGGGCAAAAGGTGTCCCCCCGGTCCCTGAGCATCGTAAGATGAGCCCCCTTTTTGGTTTATCCCCAATGGCCTTCCAGTACATCACTGAAGCACCTGTTCACAAAGACTAACCACCATCGACTTGCATTGGGCACCCAACTCTGTTTTGCACTACTACACCCAGCTGCCCTCGTGCCACTGGAGGTGATCTGCTGGTGTTGCCCAGGACCTTGCCCCATACACACCTATAGTCCCGGAGGTCAGTCTCGTAAGTTGTTGCAAAGAACTTGTATGCCGTATTTGTTTTTCCTTCCATGAGATAACATTGCAGGCTCTGAAAAATGCACTACATGTCAACTGTTTAAATGCAAAAATATTTCTTTTGAAAAACATACTTATATGACCCTATTGAGTCTGGTGCTGACACATATATAAAGATACGTGTTATTTTTATAAACTAGTGTGGATCTCCTTATTGAGTCGTGTGCATAATTTATTGACTATCTTGTGTATTTGCAGATGTCTCACACTCCTCTCTGATAAGCCTAAGGCTGCTCAAATACACCTGCGTTTTTGGTCCCGGGCTCGGCGGGCATTTAGGGAAGCTAACCATGCCCAAACATTTCTAAAAACTATACACCCAGAGGAGTTCAGGGAGCTATGGTTTTCTTACCCAGAATCACCTGCAAACCTCAAATTTAGCTAAAGAAATTACATTTTCCTCACGTTTCTGTGTGGGAAAGATGTGGGATCAATGGGGCAACATACATTCCCTACCACCCAGCATTCTCCCAGGTCTCCTGATAAAAATGGTACCTCACTTGTGTGGGCGGGCCAGGTACCTGCGACAGGAAAGGACCCAAAACATATTGTCGAGACAGCAGAATTATCTATCACAAAACGACCTGGTTTTGCAAGGGGGCCACCTGCGTTTTTGGTCCCGGGCTAGGCGGCCATCTAGGGAAACCTACCAAACCCAGACATTTCTGAAAACTAGACACCCGGGGGAGTTCGGGGGGGTGTGATTTGCATGGATCCCCAATGTTTTCTTACCCAGAATTCCCTGCAAACCTCAAATTTAGCTAAAAAAACAAGGTTGTATCTTATGAACTGTGATAACAAAAGGATCTCTGTGACAAAAGGAGTAATCCACTCAGCTATCCACATAAAATACAGATCTGTGATCTGCCAGGTATGCGTTCTTTGCAGCAGGCATATTAACCCTCTGCGCTACCTTTCGGCGAGTCAAAACTGCCCCTAGACACAACTCTGATCTCTCTCTAGCTGGAACATTAATCACAAGAGTTATCTTGACATTATTAATGCTGCCTGAAAACTGGATGCACAAGGAACTCTGCTGAAGGTGTTTGTGAATCGTAAGTTATTGCTAAACATAGCGCCCCCCAAGGTCAGCACGCCCTCCCCAGGTCAGCGCCCAGTGCGGCCGCACCAGTCGCACTGCCCCAAAGCCAGCCCAGATACGGCCACTCTACCCCAACAATTCATTTTTTAAACTTGAGGCATTATTACATAACAGCATGCATTTCCTCTCCCACGCAGCATGCATGTATTCTCCCATTAGTCAAGAACGGGTCACTTCCAAAGAATATGAAACACAGTAATAACAGTGTCACCTCATTTCCTCCCAGGCACCCCCTATTTCCCTGGTGATCACTTCCCATTAGGGCAAGTCATCCATGACTTGTCTCCAAGGACCACACACCTTATCAAATTTTTGGGTAGCTCCATGAGCCTTATACGCCATTTCTTCATATCACATGCACCAATCTACCTTGGCCTCACATTTTCCCTGATTTGGGTTCCCTCTGCTCCCCCATATTTAATGATGTCCCACTTAGCCACCATTAGAGCTGTATTACAGAAGAGTAGAGCAAATTTGTCTAAAGATTGGTCACTCCATATACCCAGGGTTATCAGTTGGGAGGTCAGGTTAATCGTGCACTCCAAGGCCTCTGAGAGCCGCCTTGCCACCCCCCCCCCCAGAAGCTCCGGAGGAACGGACAATTCCATACAGTATGGAGTAGGGTACCTCTCTGCTGACAGTGTCTCATGCAACTCACAAAAACTATAGGAGAAGGAGCACTGTCTAAATTGAATAATTCATCAGAAAAGCATTATCATTGAAGTCATCTTATTCTCAGTGTCAATAAATCCATCAAAGTAACTTTATATCACCACCAAAGTCCTGGCGTGCTCTTTTTCGAGCATGCCGACACTTTGGCGGTCCGATTTGAATTCACCAGTTCCTGTGGTTGTGGATATCTTTTTCAATCCAAAAGATACTCATAGTTTAGAGACATAATTGAAGTCTCCTTTTCGGACCGACAGTTTTGACAATGTCACTTTGATGATTATACAACATTGAACTTTAGGACTTTCAATCTAACTTGATCAAGATTAGCGTTTTGTTTAACTAAGTACCATTTGCCCTGAAGAAGTCCCTATGTGATGGGATGAAACATGTTGGCTGTATGCTCGTATGTCCTTAATTTGAAACGACAATAAAAGAATGTAAAGAATATATAAGACAAATCTGATGCATCATGTTGCTTTTTACTTTGATATAAAGTTACTTTGATGGATTTATTGACACTGAGAATAAGGTGACTTCAACGATAATGCTTTTTTGATGAATTATTCAATTTAGACAGTGCTCCTTCTCCTATAGTTTTTGTGAGCTTTACCTTTGGGGTGTTACTAACAGTTGACCCTGGAAGAGAGCAGGTCCTAATTTAGGAACTGTATAGTGTGCAGCAACATATAGCACAACCGTTTTTGTATATTTGCTCTCATGCAACTGTCTGAGTCCGTCCTTCCCATACGTAACAATCTCGACCTGGTGTAATAGGCCCTGTGGAGCAGTTTCAGCTGTAACAGTTGAAAGTCGGCCCAGATGGCAGCCTCGTGGGGGGAATCTGCATGCAGCCCATCAATTTTCATCCTCCAGTCTACCCAGGTCTCCCTCCAACTTCTCTCAGAGATGGTCTTGTGGGGGAATGCTATTGTGTAAGAGGGTCGAGTATAGGTGAGACACCGCATGGCTGTTGAGGGGGTCACCCAGCACCCTGCACTCTAAGGGTGATTCATCTGGGGTATCCACCAGGGTCACCACATGTGGGCCCAGGAGATGCTGCAATTGTTGATATCTGAGGTATTGCCTCCAGGAAAGCTTGTATTGGTCTTGGTGCTCTTAGAATGGAATCATCTCATGTCCCTTCCAGATGTTTCCCACCTTGGAAATCCCTATCATGTTCCATTTGGCATACCCATTCATTGCTTGTAGACCTTTCAAACTGTTGGAATCCCATACGGGGTCTCCAGCATCAACCTACCCCATTTGGCCCAGGACCTTGTTAGCTTTTTTCCATGTCTCCACCACCACCTCTGTGGGCACCAGCAATGGAGGTAGTCCCTTGTTATCATACAACCTTCAAATATACCCTTCCGGGGCCATTGCCCTCCTATCTGCCATCACCGATGGTTCCTGTTGCGATGTATATGTCCAGTCATTGATTGTTTGTAATTGGGTCGCCCATTGGTATAGGCGAGGATCAGGGAGGGCTATGCTGCCGTCAAATGATTTCCTTGTGAGGGATGCCCATGCTATTCTTGGGGACCTAACCCTCCCTTCCCCGGAGCAGACAACTCGTAACTATGTTCACTGACCTAAATAATTCCTCTGACACCGGGAAAGGAGTGTTCTGTAGTACATACAGAAACTTGGGCAGGTAGATCATCTTGTATAGAACTGCTCTGCCCAAGAGAGAGGGGCGGGGGTTTCTTCCAGCGGCCTACCGCCAATCTATAGGAGTCCATACTTTTGTCTAGATTTTCCACCAAGTAGGAATCCCAGTCCTTTGTTATGAATACACCCACATATTTGAATCCCTGGTGCTGCCATGTCAGGGAACGTCAACATTCCACATCCGCTGGGTCCCAGATAGCAGGAGCGCGATCGATTTATTCCAATTGATGCATAACCCAGAAAAGGAGCCAAACACCTCCAGCATCTTCAACACCATTGGGACCCAGTGGTCCAGGTCAGCCAGGTAGAGCAGGATGTCATCCGCATAGAGGGACACCACATCTTCCCAGTCGAGGTCCCACCTCAGCCAGCACAGCAAGGCGTCTGCTCGCAACCAGCAGGCCAATGGCTCAAATGCCAGTGCGAACAGCTGGGGGAAAGTGGAAATCCCTGCCTAGTACCTCTGCCCAAAGAATATTCCCTGGAAAAGGTTTCATTGACTTTGACCTTGGCTAATGGGTATATATAAAGCCGCCTCACACACACCAAAAACCTACCACCGAGCCCCATTTTGTGGAGAATAGCCATAAGGTATAGGCATTCTACAGAGTTGAATGCCTTCTCAGCGTCAAGGGATAAGAGGAGTATCAGCTCCACTATGTGACTGCACAGCACCAGGCATCCTGCGAGTCTATGCAGGTTGTGTCTGGTGGCCATATAAGGCATAAATCCTGATTGGTCTGGATGTGTCAATCACCCTCAGGAGGTGGTTGGCCAGCGCTTTCGCCAAGATTTTTGTCTCAACATTCCGGAGGGCTATGGGGCGGTAAGCGCCACACTCTTCTCTAGGCTTCAACTGTTTGTGGATGAGTACTATTGTGGCTCTGCGGAGATCTCTAGGCAAGGCCCCGTCCTGCAGGGCTCAAATATACATCGTCTGAAGCAGGCCAATTATGTGTGTTTTTACATACTTGAAGAACTTCTGTGGGCAACCATTAGGTCCTGGGGTCCTTCTACTTTTCAATTAACAGTAAGCTTCAGCTATCTCACTATTGGAGAGGTCCACATCCAGGGGCTCAATCAAAGTCCCCCCGGAGCACAAGGGGCGGGACGGCACCCACAAAGGCCTGGAGGGCCCCGTGGTTGGTTCCTCCCTGAGCCAGGTAAAGAGTCTCCAGGTGCACCGCAAATGCCTCTGTAATGTCCCCTGGGGTTACTGCCCGGGTCCCCCGGCCTCCCCTGATATCTGGTATCCATCTCTGATCTTACTCCTTTCTGGTGAGCCACGACAATAATCTGCCCGCCTTGTTGCCAACTTCATATAGTTTACCCTGCTTTGCCTGGTAGAGTGCACTAGCTTCCTGGTGGAGTAGGTGCCTCCACTACTCCCTCCATGTCTGTATTTGGCTTGCCCTGGCCAGAGTGGGATCGTGGACGAAGTCCACCTCCCATTGAATTAACTGTACCTTTAGAGCCACCACCTCCTTGTCCCTCTTTTTTCTTTTACCTATGTGGTGGGATGAAACATGTTGGCTGTATGCTCGTATGTCCTTAATTTGAAACGTCAATAAAAGAATGTAAAGAATATGTGTGCGATAAGGCAGCTCCTTAGGACAGTCTTGTATGCTTCCCATAGAATAATTGACTAATTTCCAAGTCGACTGACCCTGAGTTTTCAGTAAAGTATTGGGTCGTGATGCATCAGCGTGCGAAACTCTTGAAAGACTTCCAGGAACACGCCACTTGCGAGACCACTTATCTGGGGAAATATGCACACGCTCGAGTATATGGGGAGGGTGAGAGACCGGGACGGACCCTGGCCAGACTACTCACCCCGACAGCAGACTGCATACATTACCCAACTGCAACCAGACGACGGCACCCACACCACTCAAGGCGCTGATATTCTCTCTACCTTTTTGCCCTATAACACCCGCCTATACACAACATGCTCCTCAACAATCGACACCGCCCTTTCTGACTGCTTAGCAGAGGTGGCAATGGTGTGGATCGAGGCGGGCCAACAGCAATTCCTGGCCCCGCCTATTAGCGCTGATGAGATATCTCAAGCCATAGATGACCTAGATGGCTCCCGTGCCCCTGGCACGGACGGACTCAAGGGCGTATTTTATCAAACATATAAGACCATACTGGTCCCGCATCTTCTGGAGGTTTATGCGGAGGCACTGGACTCAGACGTACTCCCTCCCACTATGCGAGAAGCTATTGTATCCCTACTGCTCAAACCGGGTAAACCACCTGATAGGTTTGCCTCATATAGGCCCCTATCGCTATTAAACAAGAATATAAGATATTGGCTAAAGTGCTCGCTACGCGCATATCGCTCTTAATTGATCAAATCGTCTCCCCCTTCAGACGGAATTTGTTCTGAATCGATCAACCTCTGCCAATCTGCACACGATATTTGCAGGTATTAACCATATTGAGCCTGATCTTTCCGCTGCGGCGATATTGTTGGATGCCGAAAAGGTGTTTGACTCCCTGGAGTGGTCTTTCCTCTACGCAGCACTTACTTCCCTCGTAACTTCTGTGCTCTTATCCGCCTTCTTTACACTAACCCCATGGCTCGGCTCCAAGTCAATGGAGAACTCTCGGACCAATTCCCCTTGTTGTGCGGCACCAGGCAGGGATGTCTGCTTTCGCTCCTACTGTTCATCATTGCAATGGACCCACTGGTGCAGCATCTCCAGGAGCGCCACCTCCAGGGGGACTCAGATTCCATCAGGGGCCTCTCCTGGCCTCTCTATATGCGGATGACATCCTTTTATTTGTGCGCGAGCCTGTTACTAATCTCTCTCCAATTATTCGGGAGAAGGTACGATTTGGTGTTTTTTCTGGTCTCATTATCAACTGGACCAAATCCGAGATCTTTCCCTTGACGGGTGCTACCCCTCCTTCACGTTGGACTTCTCCTTGCGCTGGTGCGACAACCCCCCTAGATATCTCGGCATTCTATTACACCGCACGGCATCAGAAGTCATCCGCCTTAATTATGGCCCAGCCATAGGTCGCCTGTCGGCACAGATTGATCGCTGGATAACACTCCCTTTGTTGATCGCTGGTAGGATAGCTATCATTAAGATGGTTGCTCTGCCTCGCTTTCTATACTTGTTTTTAAATATTTCCATTCCACTCACAACCACATTTTTTGATACTCTTCGGAGCATGTTGACACAGCTAATCTGGGCCGGACCACAGGACCGGGTGGGGTGGCAGACACTCACAATGCCCTTTGCACGGGGTGGTTTTGGAGTACCAGACTTTTACTTATACTTGCTAGTAGCACAGACGCACTATGCTTATTTTTGGTATCACCCAGACGCACGACTACAGTACCTGAAACCTGAACATTCACAAGCTCGCCCTTGTCCCCTCTCCACCCTTCTCCTGCTTGGCCTTGCAAGGACACCAACGAAGATTCATACATTACAAACCACACGCTGGGCTTGGGGAAAGCTTCGTAAGTACCTGAAAGCTGATCGCCTGTACTCCCCACACCTGCCACTACTCAATAACCTGTGGTTATCTCCGACCACTGAAACCCTAACACAACATGCACTATCCCGATGTCGACTCCGAACCATGGGAGATGCGTTTCGAGACGGCCAGGTGTGTTCAGTCTCTGATATAGTCGAGGGCCATGACATATCCATTCTAGATAGATTTCTAGTACATAGGACGCAGGCCTCATTGGTTGCCGCAATACACTCCTTGACTGTGGAGCCGCAGGAGTTTCCTCCCCTATCCACAATAATCGCATCACCTGACAACACACATCTAGTCTCCTGATCATATCACCTCGCTCAGACACTCTGTCCAGGGATGGGAGGGGTATTGCGGACGGCTTGGGAAGGAGATCTGGGGCACCCTTTGACAGATACGATGTGGACATACTGCTGTGAGCAGACTTGTTATAGCTCTAACAATTACAAACTACTTCATTTTAAATACATACACAGGGCCTATGTCACCCCCAAACTCCTTGCTAAAATGGACCCAACTAGGCCTGAAAATTGCCAGAGGTCTGCGACTGCACACGCTGACTTTATCCATTTGGCATGGAACTGCCCCTAGCGTTCTGGGAGGCGGTTTTTGGGCATCTGGCATTGATGGTTGAATCTGAGTTCACTCCCTCCCCATTGCTTGCACTGCTGGGATATGTTCGTCCTCTGGGGGCCAGGATTTGACGCTTTGCTGCTATTGCCCTAATGTTAGCCAAGAGACAGATTTCCTTACACCGGGGCGGATCCGCATCACCGACAGTGAAAGCCTAGATGAGAGGTCTGATGTTCCGTGACACTACTAGTGATATATACGCAGTGTTGCTGCCTCGTGCCTCCTGACCAAAGTACATTTGGCAGCCGCTCCGCTCCTATTTGCTATTCCACCCTGATCTTACCGACTGAAATGCCTTCATAGATATGATGGATGCTATGTTAGCTAGCATGTTATGGCAAACGGTTCTGCTTGTATCTATTATCGCACACAACTACACTGTTACTTGGTTGTTGTTACTTTATTTGCCACTGTCATATCATATGCCAATACTTAATCAACATGCTATGCACTGTACTTGCTGTGGCAATTATCTTTGGAAAAAATGCAATAAAAACAAGTTTAAAAAAAAAAAAGTATTGGATCGTGGTCTCCGTCACTAACTTTCTGGTCTCCCAGGCCACTAAATCCTAGGGGTCCAATTTCCATTCACCACTTGTGCTTGGTATGTCTGTGTGCAGGAGTATTGTCTGTGGCGAGTAGTTGGAGATTCCCCGTTCATGTATCTCTGAATGCCGAAAACATCCCACTTGGATTTTAGGAGTGAGGAGGTACTCTGTACAGATTCTTAGGCATTGAAAAAAAGGCCTACAATTCGAAAGAACCCACCTTCATAAAATTAATACAATTTTACGTCAAAAAGCTCAAAAGACAGACTGGCATAACAGCCCATATATGAAGAAGAATGCTGCCACAGATGCTGGGGATCAGTTCTGAATTCAAGATATACAGCTTCAAGATACAGATTAATGTTTCAGACAGCAAAGCAATCAATCTGGTTACACTGATATTATTGCAAAAATCTATCCTTCAGGTAACATACATTTTACAGGTTCATAGAGCAACCGCTCTGGTTAAAAGGATCTTACAGCCTCAGGCCTTAAAGCTATCTTGGACATTGCAAAGATTGTTTAGACATAGAAACCATATGGCAGAGTAGCCCACCAGGTTATACAGATTGCTCAGGATCAAGCAATAGTTCAAAATTATCATTCAGCTTACACACGTCTTGCAAGACCATGTATGTGATAGCACAGCTAGCCCTTGTTACACATACTGTACTAGCTTAGACATCTTAATGCAAAGGTATCCATTGGATTACACAGACCAGACACATGGGTAACCACCTTCTTCCAGAACATTACGGACACTGTTTCCAGCCTGAACTTTCAGGTGATCACCTAACACATTCTGGGTGTTGTTGTTTGCTTCCATTGAAGGCATTAGACTAACACACCTGAAAACAATGATTTGTAGGTGAGAAGTTCAGAACTGAAGGCTGTTTGTAATGATCTGGAGCTTGGTGGTCACCTGACATCAGAGCTATGAATGAAATCACTAATTTTGGAAAATATCTATTTCTGTGGTAAATAGATCTTCTCTTCTATAAGTGACAGTAAATAAACATCATTGATGGCACTATTTTCATGTGAACAAATTATTGTCACAGTGACGCTCATGCAATTCTAACCTCCCCCCTCCAAAAACACTAAAACACGATTTTGCATAGAAAAAGAATCTGACCTCCTGGCCACAATGGACACAAAGAGTTTGTATACAAACATTCCACAATCTGAAGACTAAGTTGTCATGCAAAAATCACTGGAAATCATTTATCATACATACATCATTTAACATAGAATGTGCAGACATTGCACTCAGCAAACATTACTTTCTATTTGAAGGGCAATTCTATGAACAAACCAAAGGGGTACCCATGGGTGCAGTGTTTGCACCGAATAAAGCAAACCACTATGCGACAGGCTTCGAGAAAGAGTATATTTACCCACAAATTATCCCCTACCTACCTCATATGTCAAAGTGGGTATGGTACATTGACAATATCCTGTTATTTCGGCATGGCAACAAGACCGCACTCCTTGAGTTCTATGAATGGCTCAATTCACTCAACAATAACTTAGTATTCACCATTGAATACAACCCAACCTTTATCAATTTTCTAGATTTGACTATCAAAAGAAGATAATGGCACACTGTACACCACATTCTATACAACACCTACAGCAAGGAATACTCTTCTTAAGCATAATATCCACCCTGCACAAAGTTGAAAGAATAATAACCCCTTTCGACAATTTTTACGTTTAAGGCATAATTGAACTGAAAATCTGATTATTTTTCTGATTCAAATATACTTCCAAACAAATTAAAGGCTTGTGAATATCCACACTGAATAGTGAAAAAATCCCTTTAAAAAGCATGGCATAACCATAGGTGTCTTGTTAAAGATTATAGAGAAAACGAAAAACTGATTTGTATGCTAACCATTGGAACTTTATCAAATCAAATCTGGAAAGCAATTCAATAATAACATTCTGTTTTTTGACAAACCCATGTTTCCTTTGAAACGTGGCTCAAATCTCAAAGACAGACTAGTGAAAGTATACTATGAACCAATTCAAGTATTAATAGCACAAAGTCTGGGGTTAACACCAATAATTGGCCACTACATATGATGTAATTGTATGGCCTGTGACAGTTGAAGTGTGTTAAAGGATTTCTCCATCAATGGCATGAACTTTTTGTGAAGCATTTCTCCAACTGTAACACGAAGAATGTTATTTATTGCATTCAGTGGCCCTGTGGACTCTCTTACATTGGCAAAACAAAACAGAGGATCTGTAGATGAATTCTCCAACACCAATCAAGCATAAGACATCACACTGAACATGCCCCCCTAGTTGAACATTACCTCCAATACAAACATTCACCCTAAAAAATGAAACAGTGCGTTATCAAGGTAATCAAAACCACCATCAGAAATAACAATTTTGATCACTTGCTTTCCTTACATGAAAATAAAAGGACATGGAAGGTGAATAGTGTAAACAAGGGATTGAATGTATCTGTAGAACGGTCATCACTAAAAATGCTATGTTATGTTTCTTTTACAATACCTCAATCAATCAATCAATCAATCAGGGATTTTTGAAGCACTCTACTCACCCCTGAGGGTCTCAAGGCACTGGGGGGTAAAGTCGTGCAGCTCCAAATCAGCCGAAGAGCCAGGTCTTGAGGCTTTTCCTGAAGGTGTGCAGAGTGGAGGAACGTCTGATGTTGAGCGGGAGCTCGTTCCAGGTCTGCAATGATCTAGGAGTAGGCTCTTCCACCTGTTCTGGCTCTGCGGATGCACAGGGTTTCGGCGAGGGTGAGGTTGGCGGAGCAGAGGTTTCTCTTGGGTGCGTGGAAGGAGACTCTTTTGTTGTGGTATTGGGGTCTGGTGTTGTGGAGGGATTTATAGGCGTGAGTGAGTAGCTTGAAGGTGACTCTCTTCTCGACGGGGAGCCAGTGGACGTCTCGTAGGTGCTGGTTGATGTATTTGTGTTGTGGGATGCCGAGGATGAGCCTGGCAGCGGTGTTCTGGATGGTCTGGAGTGTCCGGAGCAGGGATTTGTTGATTCCGGCGTAGAGGGCATTTCCGTAGTCCAGTCTGCTGGTTATGAGTGTGTGGGTGACGTTCTATCTGGATTCTGGGGGGATCCACTTGAAACTCTTGTGAAGGATGCGGAGGGTGTTGAAGCACGAGGAGGAGACAGCATTGATCTGTCGGGTCATGGTGAAGGAGGAGTCGAGTATGATGCCAAGGTTCTGGGCGTGGTCCATGGGAGTAGGGGGGCTGCCGAGGGACGAGGGCCAACAGGTGATGTCCCATTCAGAGGAGGTGGGTCTGAGGATGAGGACTTCTGTCTTCTCCGAGTTGAGCTTTAGACAGCTGCTGCTCATCCAGGATGCGATGCCTCTCATTCCTTCCTGGAAGCTGAGTTTGGTGGCGTCAGGTTGTCTCATGAGGGAGAGGATGAGCTGGGTGTCATCAGCGTAGGATACTATGCTGAGTCCATGCTGTTTGACGATGGCGGCTAGGGAGGCCATGTAGATGTTGAAGAGCGTGGGGCTGAGCGACGATCCTTGGGGTACTCCGCAGTTGATCTATGTGGGTTCGAAGAGGAAGGGCCGGAGTCTGAATCTTTGGGTTCAGCTGGTGAGGAAGGAGCGGATCCAGGGCAGTTCCCTGTATGCCGGCGTCATGGAGTCTGGAGGTGAGAGTGCAGTGGGAGACCTTGTTGAAGGCTGCAGAGAGGTCCAGTAAGATGAGGGCCGCCGTGTGGCCCTGGTCGAGGAGAGTGCGGATGTCATCTGTGGCTGCGAGGAGGGCGGTCTTGGTGCTGTGGTTGCTGCAGAATCCGGATTGGGAAGAGTCGAGGAT
This sequence comes from Calotriton arnoldi, assembly GCA_963921515.1. Taxonomy (NCBI): domain Eukaryota; kingdom Metazoa; phylum Chordata; class Amphibia; order Caudata; family Salamandridae; genus Calotriton; species Calotriton arnoldi. The sequence goes on from CAWUFW010020005.1 coordinate 160,715, forward strand.
GGAGTTGTCTTCGATGAAGTTCGTGAGCTGGCTGTTGACGATCTTCTCGGTGACTTTAGCCGCGAAGGGGAGTAGAGAGATGGGTCTGTAGTTTTCGAGGTCCGTTGGGTCTACAGAGGGCTTCTTGAGGAGGGGCTTGACTTCTGCGTGTTTCCAGTCATCTGGGAATGTGCTGGATTCGAAGGTGGCGTTGATGGTGCCTCGTAGCTTGGGTGCTATGGCGGCGGCGGCTCTGTGAAAAATGTGCGGCGGGCAGGGGTCCCCGGGCGCTCCTGAGTGAATGCTCTTCATGGTCATGGCGTTGTCTTCGGTGGTGACCGAGGTCCAGGCAGAGATGGTAGGCTGGCTGGCATTGCTGGGGGTGGGCGTGGTTTCGGCGTCGGGTGTCTGTTCGTTGAAGTTGTCGTAGAGGGACTTGATCTTGAGATGGAAGTAGGATCCGAGTTTGTTGCAGAACTCCTGGGAAGGGGTGACATCCGAGGCTTCTGTTGGGGGTTTGGTGAATTCCTGGATGATGCTGAAGAGTTCCTTCGAGTTGCTGGAGTTGGCGAGGATTTTGTCCTGGATGAAGGTCTTTTTGGTGGATCTGATGCGTTGGTGGTATTCTGTCATGGCGTTCTTGTAGGTGGTCCGAGCCTCCGGGGTTTTGGAGTTTCCTCATGATTTCTCGAGACCTCTGCAGGTGCGTCTGGATTCACGGAGGCCGGTGGTGAACCAGGTGGCTTTCATGGGGCGCTGTCTGTCGGAGGGGGCAAGCTTGTCTGCGCAGTTGGCGATCTATCTGTGGAGTTTGTTGGCTGCAGAGTTGATGTTGGTGGTGGTGTGAGGGGGGGTCATGGTAGAGGGTGGAGTTGAGATGCTCCTCGGTGAATTTGCTCCAATTCCTTCGCGGGGGTGGTGTAGGTTTGTGAGCAGTGTTTATTGTGCACCTTATCTTTGTTTCCTTGAAACTTGTTCTACATTTTTCATAAAGCAAGATGTCCTCAAACGGGGACAATCCCGCCGGAAACGGTGGAGCTGCGGCTGATCCAGCCCAACCAGCATTTTTTAACAATACAGGTTTAAATGAAACCGAGGAGGGTGTCATTGACATCGCTCCAAACTTAAGAAGAGCCATTACTCTAAAACTTATAAAACATGGCCTACCACCGAGAGGAGGTAGAGCAGTTTTCGTGATAGAGGCACACGAATCCTTTCAGACAGAGGTATTCTATTCATGGGTAATATTTCCTGAATCCAATTCAGTAACACACATGTTTCACTTCTACAAAGAAGATGAACCACCAGAGGAATACATTCCTTTCGAGGATATAGAAATTCCTTTAACATACCAAGAGCACCAGCTCTGGTTTAAAGGCGCCCTAAAACATCACAGAAATATAACCAGGCTCTGTCCACCAGGTAGACCAGGAGCAACATGGCCGATTCTAGCCGGCTACACACCTCATCCTGAACTTGACATAATGTCAGATGAGGAACTACTTATTCAACTCGCAGAGTTAATAAAAATCTACAGACAATTGGTTCAATATGTAATGCGGACTTTCACAGTCCAACCACCATTAACAATTCCAAATCAAACCCCTCACCAGGGGAACACTCTAAAAATTATACCACAGACTCTATACGCAGTCATGGGTAAAATGCCCACTAAACGTGAACAAATTCCGTTTTGGATAGCTCAAAAAATTACTCAAATCGAAGCAGTATTTCCAAATACTAGCCCGCATGAGAAACACAGAATCCTAACCATCAGTTTGCCGATGGGGATCACACCACAACTGGAAGACTGCACCACTTGGGGCTCAGTCTTTGCTGCCATCTACACTAAAACACACGGCATTCCGTCAATTGCGGTAATACCTGATGTCCTAAAACAAATTCAAAACGAATACGGGGCAGAGCCTGCTTTAAATTTAGGTATGAAATTACTGAAAAATTTCGACCAGGTCTCAACAATAATATTATCTAATATTAAAGGGGAGGCAGCAGCAGTGGCGATCCGACAAAAATTAAGGGAATTTGATGTTACAGAACATCAAACAGAGCTACCCAGAATTATAGAACAATCTTATGCAGAATTAGGCAGAGATAGTTTGGGTGGAAGACCAGTTAAACCGAAACTATCTGAAAGTCCTGAGAAGGACTCAATTAAACAAACTCCTACATCTTCTAAAAAGAAGTGGGAATCTAATAAACAAAATTCAAACGAGAAAGGTTCTCAATCCCGAGGTAGGTCTCCTCAAAAGGAGCCCTCTGAAAGGAGGTATAACCTCAGGAATAGGGATAATTTGAGAAAACCTGATAGGTATCAAGATACTGATACACGTTCCTCTCGTCCCTTTCAGGTCTCATCACAGACTTCGGAAAGAAGAGGACGAACAGAACATAGAGAAGAACGCGTGAAATCGAAAGACGACAAACACGCTCCAAAAACTAAAGCAAAACCTCAATTCTCCAAAAAGAAAGTAGCAGGTCTGAAGATAAGACATGCCGAGAATACTGAGAACACAGCTCAAGAAAGGAGAATGGGCTCAGACAATGCTGGACAGTGCAGCAGAAGTCACAATAGCTCGCCAGAACCTGATGGAACTTCTGGAGATAGTGGACTTGAATGAGTACATCACAGTAGAGACTGTAGATACCAGGGTTAGTACTCCACAAAAGTTATATGACATAACACTCCGGATGGAGGGAGACAAACCTAGACAGGTTAAAGCACTCTTTTGGGAAAGACTATCAAAGGGTTATGACATACTTCTAGCAGAAAAGGACTGGCCACCACAATTTGTCAGGGAGTGCCCACACGGCGAGGACATTATTATGCCTGCCTTCTCCAACCATATACCAATGCATTTAAAATATACATATGCCAGGAAATGGGCAGTGGCCCAGGCCCCTGCATTATATAAAATCATGTAGGATGGGATGAGGACTCTCCTCACCATAAAATACATCTGAAACATGAACCAACTGCACAAAGGCAGTACCCAATAAAGCAAGAAGCTAAAAAACAGGTCAGGGAGATCTTAGATCAACTTGAATATCAAGGGGTGATTGAAACATGCACCTCCTCAATGAACAATCCTTTGTTTCCTGTCTCCAAGCCAGACAATACATACCGTCTAGTTTTGGACTACAGACACTTAAACACTTGTTCTAAAACTTTTGCAGTGCAAAATGCACATAGCACAGCATTAATGAATAACATTGTGCGTAAAAAATATAAAACCACATTAGATATCTCAAATGGTTTCTTTTGTCAAAATATAGCACCTGAAAGCAGGTACTTAACAGCATTCTCCATAATGGGTACCCAGCGTCACTTTTGTCGACTCCCACAAGGGTTCAAGAACAGCCCAGGTTTATTCTCAGCGAGAGTAACGGAGTTACTACAAATTTATGACAACGAGGCATTGTCCTATGTCGATGATATATATCCGACAGACGACAACCTGGAAAAACACTTGAACAGGGTGAGCACCATTATATTGGGTTTCGCCTCTGAGGGCTACAAGTTCAACTTTAAAAAGTCCCGAATTGCCCATCTCAATGTCCTATTTTTAGGATATGAGCTTTCAAGTGAAGGCAAGAGCTTGGCAGCTAACTTTCTAGAGAAACCTCCAAAGACGCTAACACACTTACAATCCATTCTGGGTTTCCTCAATTTTGGAAGAACATACATTCTAAATTACGCAGAAAGAGTTAAACCTCTCTACGCATTAATAAAACCTGATTTTTCAATCAAAAACTGGACACAGGAACACACAGAAATTTTGCGTTCACTCCAATCAATCAAACAATCAATCACAGAATTTGTAGAGCGCACTACTTACCCGCGAGGGTCTCAAGGCGCTGGGGAGAAAGAGGGGGGTTGCTGCTACTGGTCGAACAGCCAGGTCTTGAGTAGCCTCCTGAAGGTCAGCAGGTCTTGGGTCTGTCGTAGGCTTAGTGGAAGGGTGTTCCAGGTCTTGGCGGCGAGGTGTGAGAAGGATCTGCCGCCGGTGGTTGTACTTCGAATGCGAGGGACGGTGGCGAGGGAGAGGTCGGCGGAGCGGAGCTGGCGGTTGGGGACGTAGAAGAAGAGTCGTCTGTTGAGGTAGGCTGGGCCAGTCTTGTGGAGTGCCTTGTGTGCGTGGATGAGGAGTTTGAAGGAGATTCTCCTGTCGACGGGGAGCCAGTGCAGGTTCCTCAGGTGGGGGAGATGTGGCTGTGGCGTGGTACGTCGAGGATCAGGCGTGCGGAGGCGTTTTGTATGCGTTGCAGTCGCTTGATGAGCTTGGCCGGGGCTCCCGCGTAGAGGGCGTTCCCATAGTCAAGTCTGCTACTGACGAGGGCCTGGGTGACTGTTCTACTTGTATCTGTCGGGATCCACCTGTAGATCTTGCGAAGCATGCGGAGGGTGTTGAAGCAGGAGGAGGAGACTGCGTTGACTTGCTTGGCCATGGAGAGCGTTGAGTCGAGGATGACTCCCAGGTTGCGTGCATGGTCGGTGGGTGTCGGGGCTGCTCCCAGTGTCGTAGGCCACCAGGAGTCGTCCCAGGCTGAGGGGTTGGAGCCGAGGATGAGGACCTCTGTCTTGTCCGTGTTCAGCTTTAGTCGGCTGATCTTCATCCAATCGGCGACGGCCTTCATTCCTTCATGGAGGTTGGATTTGGCGGCGAGGGGGTCCTTGGTGAGGGAGAGGATCAGTTGAGTGTCGTCGGCGTAGGAGATTATTGAGGTCGTGCTGTATGGCGATGCGTGCGAGCGAGGCCATGTAGATGTTGAACAGTGTTGGGCTGAGGGATGATCCCTGGG